>JAPMOQ010020951.1:21094-47140 GCA_026543055.1 Argiope trifasciata
TTTTTTATACTTATTAATTAAATGAAGACTAAGGTTATAATGGCATATATGAACTATTATATAAATTTTTTCTTCTTTTTAAAGATTTTTATACTTATTAATTAAATGAAGACTAAGATTATAACGACATATATGAACAATTTTGTTTTGCACAGTAGATTATACTTTCAATTTGGTAGCAAATTAATGTACTTAAATGCCTTTTATACACCCATGACGTTAAGAAATGCTTGAAATCTAAATGATTGATTTAATGAAATGTCATAAGTCAAACATATTTTCGTAACTATTCCGTAATAGAATAGAAGAATATTTTGTATTCAAATGATATTCTATGTGAACAGCTGCCAACATTTTTGTGACCCTAAACATTCTGCACGCAATGCGAATTGGGATCGTGACCCATCCATCGGCAAAACCCGAGTAATGTCATTTGTTTCAGAAAAATGTTGAAAATTCATATACGCCATCGGGCAAAAGATTTTCAAAGTTCTTCTTTAATGATTTAAAATATTGGGATTATTTTTAATTTAAAAAAATCTGCAGTTGGAATTGTTTTTCAGTAAAAGTATTAAAACTATGCCGATGAGCATTTGAAAAGTAACGAAAATATTTATTAGAAAATTTAGTGATAGAATGTTGTAAGAGGAACTCTTTAATTAAATATAGTAGCAGATATGATAATACTAACGAGTTAACTCGTTTTCGACGAGTACACTCGTCGTGCAAAAAATACAGCATTTTGAGTTTTGATGAGTTTATTTATTATGAGCGTAAATTTTTGTGACTTCGGTCGAAACTTTTAACTGATTAATGTGTGTTTATAAATAATTATACATATGCGCACATAAATATATGCAAATAAGAATTTTTCTAGTTGGAAGAATGTTTTAAACGAAATCTAGTTTTATTTTTCTTGTTTATTTCAGTAAAAGTATTAAATTGCAAATAACCATGCAGTCTCTTTTTATTTATCGTTCTGGTCATATTTCTCAAACATTTTTGAATATTAACATTTTAAACAAAAAAAAATGTTTGCTTTTTGAAATCAAAACTGAACGAATCATGACGATTGAATTTTATTATTTTTGACCAAACAATAACTTCTGGAGGAAACGGAGTCCCATGAATAGATAATCGTTTGGGTCGAAAATCGTCTGAAAAATTTTTGTCATATGAGTCAATCTTATCTTGAGTCAGTCAATCTAAAATCATCTGAAATATTGATATTCAAAGCTTGAGGATCGCTCAATTTTTATCGTAAAATAGTAACGGTTTATATTTTATCTAAAATATTATTTTCTTTTCAACATTGTACTGTATATGAATATAGAAAGAAATGATTGTATAAAATTTTAGACAACAATTTTTTAGCTACAGATTTATTTATTCAAACTACATAATATGTTTGTATTTTATTTATAATATTATTGCAACTATGACGATATTTCTATCTGAAATAATACTTATCTGGACTAAAAATAAACATATTTTGCATATATAAGATGTAATTTATATGGAATCTTAAGTGCTTTTAATGAAATTAATGCATTAAAAACTCCTTTATAAATGAATATTTAAAAGGCCAAATTAAATTTATAATTTCAAATAAAAAAAGTCTTAAAATTGTCAGAAAATTGCTGTAAATCTTGAAGTAAAATCTTTTAATTAGAAGTCTTCAAATCTATTGTCCAACACATGAAAATCCGTCTTTACATTCATTGGAGATTGATTAGTTAAAACAATAAGTTTTCACCATTTGTTACAATCAAATTCAGATGTACATTTACTATGGACTGATGGAATAAATTAGTTTCTAAATTGGAGCGACTTCTTTTATAAACTATAAATAACATCTGTCAGTTTTTCTAATTACAATAATGTTTCTAATATATTTAACAATACTGAAGATTTTTGTTTTACTTTTTATATTTGAAAAATGCAACAAAAAATTTTACAATTTAAATACAACAGAGTTGGTGTTATTATATTTTTTGTATGAATGATTTTCACATAATTAGATGTGTTTTATTAAAATAGCAGACGGAGAAATAAAATATTTAAAAAATATTTCCCTTGGATTCAAAGATGTATAAACCATCAAATTTAATCAGAATCTTGAGTTCGAACTTTGCAGCCGCCATTTTTGTGCTTGAATCTTTTCGTATTTCCCAATAAATTATGCTATAAAATTCATGAAATTCTTTAAAAAAATCGTTAACATAATATCTTTGACTTAAAATTCTATATCTTTATTAAAAAAATTGCTAAATTTAATCGATGAGCTTATACATATATAATTTTCCGAATCAAATTTTTATATAACACAGGGTAAAAATCAAATATTTAAATAGTTATTTTAAAAGTTTGAAATTCTTTATGAGAATGTATTTAAGTCTGGGAGTGAGTTTTACGTGCAACAAAAGAAAAAAAATTCCTAGACTCAAAATTTAAGTTAATAATACTAATTTTTCATATACATGAACATTTACAATCTATTTAATGCTTCACCAATTTTAAACTCTTATGTATGAATGTTTTTAGGAAAAAAAACCCAAATAAAATACGTTATTTCAAAACAGCGTTATATTTCAAAATTACAACATTCCGAATTCATATGTAAAGAAATTATCTGTAAGTCCTTAGCTTGCATTTATTTTAAAATATATGTCTCCCTATTTGAAAAGGAGATGCGATTACAAATAATTAATCACAAATGCAACGTTGTTCCATTTAGCATGTTGTTTAGAACAGCTTAGTAAGCAAAGTTTATTCATCTGTAAATGATGTTTCTAATGATAGAGATAATGTTTCCTATTTTATGCACACATCAGCCAGTCTTTTTGTAAGTACTAAAGGTTTGTCTGATAGTGCAGTTATTTGGAAATTTTAGATTATTTCACAGCGTAATGCTTATTTATATTCATTTGAATTTTCCGTTACCTTTTACTTTACTAATAGTAAAGATGAAAATATGTTCCTGTATATCTCATGTCGCTGTACAGAAAGGACCATTTGTTCTATAGTCAACAGATTTGATGTATTGATATTTTGGAAGATAGATATGCGCCTTTTAATAAAAGTGCTATCATAATTTTAATTATTAAAATTAGGCTGAAATTTGGCGTTCTTCCGCAATAACCCTGGAAAATATTTTTGCAAAAAAAATGAATTTTACATCATTTTAAGTTTTAAAAAGTTATTGTATATTGTAATCATGCTACTATTTTCTTGCGTTTTGGCAGTAAAAATTTTTTTTCAGAATTTTCTACAAAAAATTGGGTTCTTGCATGAAATTTCAATAAGAATGTTTAATATTTATGTAGATCACTATATAGATTTTTTAAAAAGTATCTTACATTACCATAAAGATAAAAAAAAAACTAGCAATCCTTGTTACTTATGTAAAATTGTCTGATTCTGAATTGTCAATTCATTCCTCTGTTGGACCTCTCTGCTCCAAGTTTAGATCTCAATTCCATAGAAAACATGTTATAATGTCTTCCATAGAATTCAAATTCTCATCTTTGGCGGGATTTGGCCTCAGATTTTTGGCGTGAAAGTTAATTTTTAATTAATAAAAAAATTACCTCTCAATGAACTGGAATAAAAAGGAGCCTATATTCTATTCCTGACTACAATCTATCTTAGTGCTAAATTTCATCCAATTCTGTTCTGCCGTTCTGGCGTAATGGAGTAATAAACATCCATTCATCCTTCCGAACTTTCGCATTTATAATATTAGTATGGATTGTCTTTGTGAATTCTTCAAATGTGATCCATCTATGTTTCGAGGGTTTTTTTGTGTGTAGAATAAAGCGTTCTAATCATCACTGAGCAATGAGGCTTTTCTCTGTATATCTACTAGAAGCTTTTCATAGCATTAAAATGCTGCTCCTGCTTTATCAGATGTTGACCCGGGAGGTTTTGTGGCTTCTTTATTACTTTATGTTTGTTTAAACAAATTAATTGGAAATAATGGAGATGAAACATTAAATTATATCAATTAATTATTGTATGCATCACTGATATGGTTTCAAAATATTTTTTATTTACAACGTGGGAATATTAAAATCTAATAACTCAACTTTCACATCTTAGCATATATTCACTTTTAATATCGCCATTCATTTATGTAATTGTATTTGCTCATCTACGAACACAATAATATATCATTACGAAAAGTATTGTCTAGTCGGAATTTTTTCAGATTATCTGACTTATGAATATTCGAGATATGCTGCAAGAAGTCATGTGCTTTTTTTGCTTTTCCAAAGAAATTGCATTTTTTTACCTTCGTTTTTTGATATTTTTATCTACATATATTCTTTGTATTACTGTTTTTACTATTTATTTCTCACTGACCTATGCATTTTGAATAATGTTGCTAAATCTGGCACTTGTGCTATAAAATACAGTAACTAAACGCAACCAAACTTCTCTCAACATTGTCAGAAAAATTCTTCAGAAAACTCTTCCCACGAACGTCTGCAACTTCTGTGCCTATCAAAAACCATTTAACTTTTTTCTTCCCGCCGAAAGAGATTGTCCCGAAATGCATTCGATACCATCCCCTTATATCTTCTGTAGCCGAATCCCACCTCTTCTTTACAGGAATTTCCCCCGAACATTATCCATAGAAATATCCACCATCTGCTCGCCTGGGAGCTGTGCTAAAAATCAGGAACAAAAACCGGGATATTTCACGAAATGAAATGTTGGAGCGGGAAAAGGGGGTGCAGGAAAAATGGGAAAAGTTTCGATCGAATGAAGGGGCCTTTCCAGCGAATCCGGCGAAATCCACTCGGCGGCGCTGTTGAGCGAACCCAGCCGGATCGCAAGTAGCTGGAATTTCCACATCCAGCCATGTGCCGGACTGGGCCTGTTGACGCAGCTCCTGCAACAGCGGTTCTCGCCTGACACGTTGTTTTTAACTTGTCCTGTTGCCGTTACGTAACATGCCGTCTGGACTGTTGAGTAAGTAGATTTCGCTCTTTACCTTTCTGATCTATCTCGGATCTGTTGATCTATCTCTGGCAGGTGGTTGCAAAATAGTTTGGGTGATGATTTCTGTATTTATTTTTATGTCTTAATTTGGCATTTTTGTATAGTTACATTGTAAATATTTATTTGAGATAATATCCAACGTTTATCATTGTCCAACGTCAGACATTGATACCGATGCTGTATAAATTTAATGTAGATCTATCTTTGATAGTTGGTTGCAAAATTGAATGTGAAAATTTCTGTACTGACTTTTATGTCCTAATTTGGCATGTTTGTATAGTTGCATTGTATATCTTTATTTGAGATAGTATCCAACATTTATCATTGCTGTACCGATGCTGTATAATTTTAGGGCGGGAATTGTAGAAATACCGCGCCATTTCTCTCTGATTCCTCACAGAGTACAAATTGATGTAAATTATTTATAATTTTCAGGCATAAAATCATATGCATTTAAATTTAAAATTTATATATAAAATGTTATATAATTTTTATGCTTAAATGTTAAGTACATGTTAAGCATGCCGGTGTCCTGGCATAGGAGGAGCGCGTTTTCCCCGTGATCTGGGCGTCCCGGTGCGGGCATGGTTGTTATTCTGTGTTCTATCTGTGAGTCGTATGAATGTGACCCCCTGTAAGAGGGGCTGTGCAAGCGAACGTGATCCATGAAGTTGTCAAGTCGTACTCTAAACCCCAGTTGGCAATACTGAATAAACAAGAGGCGCTTATTTCGCCTTAAATAGCTGACAGCTGTCTCTCAGTCTGCTTGTAAAGTACCATAAGTAACAATAATTGAAACAACACATATTAAGCATTTTCGTATAATATAGAATAATTATAAGTATGTATTTGTGAGTTTTAAGTGTAATTTCTGTAACTGATTTTAAATGAGAATAGCGACGAAAAGTATGAATCCTGTTCATTGATTTATTTGAAAATTTGACCTATCAGTCAGAACAGAACAAGCTCATAATTCGATGATGGCCTGTAAACTACATTACTAGCCACCCCTTGGCGACCAGTTTTTTTTTAAAACTGGAGATATTACTTCTGTTTCATTCTAATATATTAATTTCTTTTTCAAAATTTCCTGAGGAGAATAATTTTGAAAATTTTCAACTTCGTATTCTGCTCTATTTTAATCTCAATATTATAATGTCTGGAGTTTGGCTCTTCTTTTCTTCCTTTGTTTCAAACGTACTATAAACGTTTTACTCTCGTTATACTCTCGTTTTTTTTAAAAAATTAAATGTTTTCTTCCGTTATGTTTTAATTAAGAATCTATAGAATTATATATTACAGTTCTTAAAATTTTCAAAGTGTTTTTGTTGTTTAACTGATATAGTTTTATTTTTTTTAAATTGCTTTTTAATCTATTTTAAGCAAAAACAGGAAAATAGTTATTTTATAACATTAAAAAAAATTCTTCTCAAATTTACTCACCTAACGTGAGTGATAATTATAGCTTTTAGAATAAATTACCGCATATCTACGAACAACGCAATTAATCTATGGATTTGCAGGATTTTTATTTTCTGGTACGCAAAGTATTTAAAAAAAAAAAAAACATTATCGTCAACGTCAAAAAATTCCAACTCTAGAATTTGACCAATTTTCGCGTCTCAGATTGACCATGAATTCAAGAAATAAATTTGGGAAATTATATCTGTCTGTCTCAGAACTCTAAAACTTAAACACGGTTTGAATTAAGTGAATGACATTTGGTACGTTATCTCAATAGTAAATTTGTAGATTAGTTATAGTTTGTAATTAGCGCATAACTTCTTACGAAATCCATTCTGAAGATATCTGTATATCCAGCTTTTCAAATACTAGTATACATTATTAATATAAATCGAAATGGTTTGGATGACTGAAACTGTATACACATATTTAACGTTTTAAGCGCAGATATGTTTCATATTTCGAACCAGATCAATCAAGTGGTTGACCGTCTGCTAGTTCTCTATTTCCTCGAGCACGTTAACATATTAATTAAAAAATGTCTAATGGCTTCAATAAATGAAGGAAATTACTCATTACTCATCTTTAACTGATACTGCAGTCAGAGTTCTATATCAAATTTTGGTTTTATTTGGCCGGAAAGTCATATTACTGACTTTCCGTCCAGCCGGAAGGCTCTCGGAAAAAAACACTGAGTGACCGGACAGCCGCTACAGCTACACTGAGTTGAGTCTTAACAGTGTCATCACAGGCCACGGTGCAACCCTCCCCGAAAGGAAGTACATCCCATCATCGATGGGAGAAGTAAGATCCCCCACCTTTAGTGAAACCACTGGCTTAGCAAGATCCAAACACCATGCTGGAAACATTTCATCCTCAATTACGAGGTGTCTAGCCTGAGGTTCAAATATTGGTTGGAAATAAATTGTTTGAGATATTATTTCAGTTTTCTTGTTCTTAAAAATAATAATAATAATAATAATAACCCGTCAATCGCACTCTAATAGGTTTTTTTGTAACTTTAACTTTGTTATCGAAAGTAAGCAAATACATTTATTGGAATATAAGTGAACATGTTTCAAGGGGTCGCTTACTTTGGTTATCATAAAGAATCATTTTAAAAATGACGCACACACACAGATATATATATACCAAAAAAATCTCAATAAAATTGTAATTCTGCAATTTGAAGGATGCAATATATATTTTTAAAAATTCATTCTGAAGGGTGTGTGTTTTTAAATTAAAATTTTCATTAATTAATGAATGAATGAAAATTTAATTAATTAGTTTATTAATTAGTTAATTTTCATTTTCCTCTCAATGTATTTTAATACAATACATATATTTGCTTATTTATCAGCTCAATAAATGCTAATATTATTTGAAACAGATAATGATGGTCATATATATATAAATTCTGTAGTGATAGATCAATAAAAGAACCAATTTTATTTAATTCTTCCAAGACATGTTATTATATGAATTAGGAGAAATATATTAATTGAAAGTTAGTCACATTTACTCAAAGTTAGTCTCATTAACTCAAAGTTAGTCTCATAATGAATAAGAAAGGTTTACAGCATTCTTTTCAGGTTATATCTTCTGGCCTTCTTGGCTACTAAGTGACTTCGTTACGAATTCGGCAAGTTTGATTAATTCTAGAAAATGCCCTAAAAATTACAAGAATTATGAGGATATTGCCATTGAAAGCCGAGATTAGTAGATCCTTCACGTAAATACAATACTTTTTCACTGAAGCTGCATGAATGCGGGAGAGCTAAAGAGAAGTCATATGCTCCGTTTTCAACTTCATGTTTTATTGCTAAACTTCATGTTTCTATGTGTCCTATAACTCTTAAGTTTATTGACTTATAGAAGGTCTTATACAAATCAATATATTTTCATCTCATTTAAAAAAAATTCTTAAATGTTGTATTACTGTATTTGAAAAAATTCTCTTTCAGATAAAAGTTATAGCAAATTTTTAAATATACTTAGAAAAGATCTTAAAAAAATACTCCAAAACAATTTAAAACAAGCAATTACTTAAATTCTTACCTATGGCTGTACTCAATTATTAAAACATTTAGCTTCTCAACATAAAAGAATGCGTCTCCAATTTTTATATTGTTTAAAGACACGAAAAAAATCTCATTATCCTTCTTTAAAAATTCATACAATGAACTTCTGAAACGACGAAGAAAAACTAAATGAGAAGTCTGAATTTTTCAAGAAGTATATTTTTATCCAGTTGCTTTACTTTACTTCAAGAAAAATCCCAAGAAACACGCGCAGACATATTTCTGAGACGACTTTATTGTCTGTTTGCCGTGTATTATTTTCTTTTCAAATCAACATGTCAGTTGGCTTCTACAAAAAGAGAGAAGGCTTCTTACTGTCCCAGAAGAAGAATTCTTTCGTAAATTATTTTAGTTCTATTTCTTAGTTTGCTTCCATTTTACATTCTTCTCATCGAATACCTTTGCAGAGCTCATGAAAAGTTTTATGCTGTAGAATATTAAATGAAGCAATTCATTGATAGTATTGGGATTAAATATTTAAATATTTGGGAAAAATTTTGTATTTATTATTTTAGTTAGAATTTAGTTAACTTTGTTTAAAACTTGTGGTCATTTTGACCCGCTGATTCACCTATATAGGTCTTCTTTAATATTAATTAAATATAAATAGCTTAGCATATCATCAAATGTTTTAAGGAGAAGAATATAAGATTAAGAAATTCATTGATATTATTGTGAATAGATATTTAAGTATTTGGAACAAAATTTTATATTTATTATTTTAGTTAGAATTTAGTTAGCTATTCAAAATTTGCCTAAGCTAATAGCTATTTCATCTAGAACAGTGATGGGGAAACTACGGCTCTCGGGCCAAGTCCGACCCCCGGAAAGGTTTAATCCGGCCCGTTTAAGAGTGCCGTCGTGAGAATGTTTGAACGCATTCGTACTTCGTAATGTGACGACCCGCATAAAAACTACCTGCGGCGATATTCAAAACTCAATAGTATTCTGGACAAATCCATCTGGCCCAAACAGCTGACTCCTCTTCGCTCGAAACTTCCAGACACTCTCGCATTTTCGATTCATTGTTCTGTTTTTCCGAAAGAACCGCAAAACTCCAATTCCCGAACAATCCTTGTTGGTATAAATACAAGCGAGGCCGCCCGAGGATCAGTAAGTTAGCGACTTAGTCAGTCATCTGCAATGACCCGCTGTGACTCGAGTAATTGTTTGTGTAATCTCCGAAGCTGCACCATCAACCAGTAATGACACCAGAAAATAAAGTGATAATACTTCACATCAAGAACTACACTAAATTCATTTTATATTTTGTGCTTATAATTTTCTTACCTTTTGCTTTTTTACTATTAAAATAATAAGTGTACGTAATAATATATGTATATGTTTGTAAAACACATAAATTTTTTAACGATTTAGCATTATTCTTTGGCCCGCTACGATCGTCTAGTTATTACAAATGGCCCGTCTTAAAAAAAATTTCCCCACCACTGATCTAGAATATAGGTCTTCTTTAATATCAATTAAATATAAATGGCTTTGCAGATTATCAAAAGTTTTACGTTGAAGAATATAAGATCAAGCAATTGATTGATGTTATTGTGAATAAATATTTAAGTATTTGCAACAAAAAATGTATTTATTATTTTAATTAGATTTTAATTTCTTTTGTTAAAAATAGTTATCTTTGAGAATCGCCTACTTTTCCTGGAATATTAATTAAATCTCAGTGACTTTGCAAATCATCAAAATTTTCATGTTCAAGATTGATTGATTCATTGATTTTTATAGCAAACGATGTTTAAATACGTGGATCAAATATTTTATGTTAATTAGAATTAATCTTATTTTATATAAAACTAGCAGCTTTTTGAAACTAGCATGCAAAATTGTCGTATCGATCAAATCTTTTATCTTTACATTATTCAGTATTCAGCAGAAACATGTTTTTAAGCATCAAATTATGATAAATATAAAAACCGTATGATTTTATTATCCTTAACATTTTTCTACTCTTTATGGAAACTGTGAATAAAATCTTATCCTATGACTCATTTAAAGTTATAGGGTACTTTCCTACTATACAGGAGCAACAAAAAAAAATCGCCAAATAATCGTTAGTCAGAAAAAGTTAAAAATCTCTAAAAAGTCGCCAAAAATGGGAAAAAAAACGTCACATTTCATGTTCTTACAGGTGGAAACTTTGTTCGCATTTTGTTCACATTGTGGCGACATTTGTTTTGTCATTCGCTTCACTTGGAGACTTGAGTTGCCTTTGACTCACATTGGAGACAGCTTGCGCCCATTTAACGGAAAAGTATCAGTTTTAAGAAAAATCTAATTAAATTGCAAACGCGAGGTCAAATATGAGAAAAATGCATGAGAGCCCGAAGTCAAAACCCCCAGTCCGTTGATAGCACACTTACGTAGGTTATGTATAGCCAAATACCAATATTTAGTTATAAAGAATATTTTTTTTTGTATAAGCCACCTATACAGATAAAGTTAAGTAGCAAAAACTTATCTGAATATAAAATTTGACCCAAACAGTTAGAACCGTTTTTTTCCCCAATCTAACAACCGTTCAAAGTCCATTCCAAAATAAGTCTAATGTTGCTTTAAAACTTGGCGTTAATATAACTAAATTAAAATGTTAGATCCGTTTCCGAAATGTGTGAAATAAATTTATGTATTGCTTGTTAACAATTATAAGATTTCTAAAAAAAATAAATGTAGGCCTTCGCATTAGCTAGCAAAATTCAACGAAAACATTCTTTAGAGCTAATATTTGCGCCATTTTCAAACAAGTACAACACAAACTTTCGCTGTAAAGATGCCATTATAAGCAGACGAAAACTTAAGCCCCTTTTTCACTCTTAAGAATTGGCAACTTCCACACTATTTACCCAAGGAAACTTTCTCGACTCCTTGGAGAAATAAAGTATTCCGATCGATAATTGTCAAGAAACAGAATCCGTCAGCGAGTGAATACAACTTAAGACGAGTTGATTTTCCCTCGCACGCAGGACACAATTTGTTCATTAAATTGTTTTCCAGCTGAAAGTGAACTTGATGATCCAGAAGAGCCTTCATCCAGGGGAATAAATTTTCTTTTACAGCAGCCAGCGAAATAAACTTGTTTCACTTTCCGTGCTTTACAATAAACTTCCTTAGAGGGAGGGGATACCTCAGGAGATGGTAATTTAGAGACAGCAACAATTAAGTTGGATGAGTCTCCAATCACCAGCAATTTCAGTTTATTTAAAAGTGATTGCTTGTAGATTGAGGTAAATTGAGTCGGGAAAAGGGAATAGAAGATTTTGTCTTGTTTTCTGAAGCTTGTGCGAAAATCTTCATGTCTTCTGGACGGGTACTTTGAATATTGTTTAGTCTTCGTGTTGGGAAGTTTTGAGTTTTAAATCAATAAAATAATTTTTTTTTTTTGAACTTTTTCTTGAAAAATCATTTCCTCGGAATTTGAAGACAGCAACAATTAAGTTGGATGAGTCTCTAATTACCAACAATTTCAGTTTATTTAAAAGTGATTGCTTGTAGATTGAGGTAAATTTGTGAAAAAGGAACGGAAGATTTTGTCTTGTTTTCTGAGATTTGCGTGAAAATCTCCATGTCTTCTGGATGGGTACTTTGAATAATGTTTGGTTTTGGAAGGGAAATCAATAAAATACATTTTCTTAAGTTGAACTTTTTCTTGAAAACTCATTTCATCGGAATTTAGAGACAGCGACAATTAAGTTGGATGAGTCTCCACTCACCAGCAATTTCAGTTTATTTAAAAGTGATTGCTTGTAGATTGAGGTAAATTTGTGAAAAAGGAACGGAAGATTTTGTCTTGTTTTCTGAAAGTTGTGCGGAAATCTTAATGTCTTCAGGATGGTTACTTCGAATAATGTTTGGTTTTCGTATTGAGAGTTAAATGGAAAAAATAAATTTTCTGGAAGTAGAATTTTTTCCTGAAAGTGTTTCATCGAGTGTGAATTGGCAGGATCCTGCATTTCATTCTTTTTTTCTATCGAAACAAGAATGCGTTGATAAAAAAGTTTTACATTACAAAAGTTTTTATATTTTATTAGAATATTAAAAAGTAGAATTTTACAGGATGTTTTTTGTTTTTACTTTCTTATATACGAAGTAACAGACAAAAAAATGCCGGCGTAACATCTTGACAAGCTTCCAAGTTTTAGAGCCCCTCCCCCACTAGTTGAAAAAATACTCTTTTGAAAAATGTCCATCTATCTATCTTTGATTAAGATAATTCAAAAATGCATTGAGATGGACTGGTACTTGGTCTATACCCTAAATTCGTGGACGTCTATCAAATTTTGAGCTAAATCCGTTCAGGGGAAGTATGTCTGGTTATACAACATGATAGCGACATAACGAATCGAGCTAGATGAAATAGATTCGGTTTACACTTTTAACTTCTATAGTGCAATCCATATTACTGACTCCCCGTCGCACCCGAAGGCACTCGGAAATGAATACTAAATGACCGGACCGCTTCTACAGCAACACAGGCGGAAACTGTGGTTGACTCCTAAGGGCCATCAGTGTCCCGGTACACCCTTAAGGTGGAAAATACGCCCCATCATCGATGCGAGGATCCAGAGCCTCCACCTTTGCTGTACATACCGGCTTGGCAAAATCCAACCACTCTGCCTGAAGCATCCCATCCTCAATTACAACGTGCCCCACCCAGAGTTTATCTTCTATAATGTAGACACCTAATAAATTTTGGGTGAAATGCAATGTGGGGTTGACCTTCTGTCGGTCTGTACTTCCAGAAAGATATAAACCCGATATCAAAAGCACAGTGAGTTAAATATATTAAGTTTGGTTTGGGATTTTGTGGCTACAATTGTACCTTTTTAACCAATTTTCGCTTCAATCGATTGGCATAAAGGCATAAAATACAGATTTCATTTTTGGATGTTATTAACCACATGCCAGAACATATTCACCAAATATCTCGCCAAAGATAGCACTATAGATTGAGCAAAAATTCTAAATTCGCGCCAAATACTACTATTAGGTTGGAAACTATGAAACAGGCGTTTTCTGATTAGTTTTACTGTCATTTAACGCCCGTTTCATAGTTTCCAACCTAATATAATTAATATTTCGTAATAACTATGGTACGCCAATGCCACGCAAGGCATTCTCTGGTATGGCATCTTAATTGGTCAGTATATGAGAAAGTTTTGGGAAGACCACTAGTTTAGTTACTTATTCCTAGACCACAATTATCTTATGTGTTTTGGCTTTTATGTAGGCAAAATTTTAAAAGTTTCTCCTAGTGTTAAATAAATATTATTTTGTTTTCCTCTCATTGTGGGAAATAAAGCTGTTAGTAATCCATTCGTAAAAGGTTGGAAATAAAATTTCCCTAAGTAAAGAATGTTTAGCACATTTTTTTTGCCGACAGTTTGTAACATATTCGGAAAAAAATATCTAAATTTAAATACCCGAATTGCATTGTGAACTGATTCTGAAAACATGTTGTTGAAACAGTAATGTGTAAAGTTTTAACCAAAATCGTGCTGAAACTTTATAAACTTAAAATTCCGTCTAACTAAAATCTTTTAACGTAGAAAATGTTTACTGATCTTATTATATTCCATAGTATGCGAAGAAAAACATGAAACATTTCGTAAAACGAAGGCAACTACCAGAAAAATAAATTGGGTCTCCCGGAACATTTTTGCCATTTACCTCTCCAGACTTAAACCCCCTTTAATTATCGCACGATTTATTTCACGATCCATTCTCCACGATGTGAACAATAACAGAGCTCATTAAAAAGTCTCGGAACATGAATTTGTGTCACGAATGCCGTAATGACACGGCATTTTTTTTTAATATTGGTTCGCTAACTTTTATACGGATTCCGAACTTGTTAAACAAATTACTGGAATAGGGAACCGTGCATTGCTATCTTAACTTCACGTTTGCGCATAAAATCACAGCCTTTGAACGGCTCAGGTTTTGAAATTAGTAGTATTATACGGAAATTTGATTTGCATCGTGAAATATTTCGGAATTTTTGCTCTGTTAAGTGTCTGAATCCATGATTAATTGTAAAACGGATGGGCAGGCCGAGAATTTAAAAAATTGATATATTTTTCCATGTTGAATAAACATATGGCGGAATATTTAAAAAAAATTTCTGCTAGCCGTCTTCGGTGATCAGTTTACACACCGCTTCACCAAGCTTTGTGTTGTTGTTGTTATTTATGGCACTTTGCAAAGCCGCTGACAGAAAGCTGTCAGCTTTAAGCCTAAATGAAAGTTCCTTGTTTTTTATTAGCGCCAACTAGGGTCATGAGTTCGACTTAGCTATTTCATGCTCCACATTCGCTTGCACAACTCCTTTTTACTACTCACAGATAAATCACAGAATAATAATCATGCCCGACGGCTGTTGACGGCTTTCTATGAAATTTGGATTTTCAAACCTATTCATACGGGGCAAATATAATGAAAAGTAGTAAAGTAACAACAACATAAGTTACTTATGGCACTTTACAAGCCCGCTGTCAGAAAACTGTAAGTGATTTTAGCCGAAATATGCATATCTTGTTTTCTCAGTAGTGCCAACTAAGGTCATGAGTTCGACTTAGCCATTTCATGCTCCACATTCGCTTGCGCAACTCCTTTTTACTACTCACAGATAAAACACAGAATAACAATCATGCCCCACGGTTGTTGACGGATTTCTATGAAATTTGGATTTTCAAACCTATTCATACGGGGCAAATGTTTCAATACGAACGGCAAATATAATGAAAAGTAGTAAAGTAACAACAACGTAAGTTACTTATGGCACTTTACAAGCCCGCTGACAGAAAGCTATCACCGGTTTAAGCCTAAATTAGAGTCCCTTGTTTGTTCAGTAGTGACAACTAGGGAAAAGAGTACGACTTGATTACTTCATGCTTCACATTCGCTTGCCCAACCCCTACTTACCGGGGGTCACATTCTTGTAACTCATTGATAGAACACAGATGAAGAAGCATGCCTGAACCGGGACTCCCAGATCACGGGGAAGACATGCTATCCGTACGCCAGGATGCCAGCTCTCCGAGCTTTGTGTTTAGTTCATTCTATCTTTTTGGTATACCTATTGTAGAGAATGTATAGTAATTGTTAAAAAAACTAGCTTTGAAACGATTCCAGTGTGTGAACATAACTCTAAAACAATTATTGCCAAAACGGGTCAATAAGATGCAGACGAATTTTGACGTTTTTAGGGAACTTGAGCCCTTATGTATGACATAAAAAAGGGCGTTATCGGTTCATTTGTTGAAGTAGGCATATTCTGCCGTTGCTTTATTATTTCATAAGCAATGTATACAGTAACAATATTTTGTTGACTGTTACTCTTTACCGTATTTACGCGAATCTAATGCGCATAGTTTTTGGCCAAATAAAATTATCATACCATTGATTGATAGTTTATATGCAAATACATTGTTGCATAAAATAAGATTCAATAAATTCCTCATACCATTGTTACGCATTACATTCGCAAACAAATATTTTTTTATTATTTAAAATTTTAAAATGGAGATGCGCATTAGATTCGCACAAATATGGTTTATTGTTGAGTATTTGTCTTGAAAATAAAGGTTTATTGGAAACAGGTATCCCCTGACGATATATTTAAAGGTAATAAACTTTTGATGAAATGAAAATTGGCGAAATTGACTCATTGACACTGTGGGGGCGGTTGATTCATTGTTTTTCATAATTATTTCGAATATCTTAATTTTTAAGTACGATGGTTTAAACAAAACTCTTGGTGTTTCTGTTAAATAATTCGGTTTTCTATAACAATAATAATACTCTATTTCTTTGTATAAGTAATGAGAAGTTCGTTTACGTATTATAAGATATAAAATAAAGAATATTATTATATGTCAAATTCGTTATATCTTAAAATTAGCAATTGTATTATGCGTTAAATTCGTCATATAATAAAATAAACATTAATAATGCTATTCTTGGTTTTTCTGGGTTTTGGAAAGCAAAACAATGTTTGAGAATTCTGATAAGATCAATTTGGGCTCTACTTTTGAATGGACATTTGGTTCTTTTTGCCGTGTTAAGTACCAAGTCTTATCACACAATTGCAATTTGACGTCCAATAAAAAATGTCAGCACTTTAACGCAATTGCAATCTGACGTCCATTAAGGACTGTCAACACTTTGTCTTTGTCGCAACAATAAAGACACATTGCTACGGATTCAGAGGATGAAATAGTTACTTTCTCTCTAAAAAATAAATACTCAATTTCCAATAAGTTTTATTGTATTTTTTTTTCTTCGCAAGACTAGACAGGTTTGACAAAAAAATCTGTGGAAGATTTAAGAATCTGGTCTTTTAATTTTGTTTGTATCTTCAATAAAAAGGAGCCAATTTTTAATATTTAAATAAAAAATTAGAATTTTTTTTATTGAAATATTGAAAATATTGAAAACAATTTGAAATAAGAAATTCCAATGTACTCATTATCCTGAAATTACCGACCTTATGTCAGCTCATTATCCATAGATGTGCCAAAAATGATCTGTTCTATTAAACAATTTTCGAGATAAACAGAAAAACTCAGCTTTGTTGTACTTTGTCTGTGAGGGAAAAACCATTACAGAATTTGCCAGCCATAGCCATCCAGCCAATATTGATTTTTTTTTTATTTCATATGAATGACTCTTACATACTTTAGCAGTGCTACATTTCTTTCACTTTTTTTTAGTTTAGAGAAGTTTAAAAGAAATCTTTACAGTTCATTCTCTATGGCGGAAGATATTGATAATCTCCCAGCATAAAAATTTATTCGCCAACAACTAAGATTTCGCCAATTTTTGTTCCATATGAAAATTCATGATTCTTAGGCGGTAATCAATGACGTCTTGGAATACTCTCCCACCGATTTCAAAAAAATGTATCAAAATAGAATTTCCAGTTATATTAGCATCAACAATTAGAGAGATTTCAACCATTTTATTCATCAAACAATTTCAAAAGTTCAGATGTAACAGTTAATTAATCATAATAATGTTATTGTGCAAATTATGATTAATATGGTGGTCGGACACTATAATTAATCATTATAATCTTGTTATTGTGCAAATTATGATTAATATGGGGATCGGACACTATAAATTGGATCACCTGATATTCTCAATACACAAAGGATGACACAAAAAAAGTTTATAAGGCAAATCAAAAATGCTTTTCTAACAATAAACCCAGGATACAAGCTGTAATTAAAAGACATATGTGGCGGTCAATTCTCAACATAATCGCCAAACCTGTTGAGGTATTAATCTCACCACAGGTCCAATTTGTTTATCCCGTCTTGGTAGTAATCAAGACCCAGGGTATCGAGCCAGTTCTCGGCACCTTTTTGAACATCACCATCTGATATGAATGTTGATTTGGATAAGTGTTTCTTCAGTGCCGTGAAGGGATTGCCAAATATTCACTGGAAGCCAAATCGAAGCTGTTTGAGGGGTGATTTCCCACCGGAAAATTCCAAATTTCCCACCGAAACGTTTATAGCAATTTCTTTATGCCTGCTTTAAATTTGCCACCAGTTTTCTAGTTATTGCTTCACCCCCGAACATTTCAAGAGGCCGCGGTGGTAAGGTCTCGGATTCGGAACCGGAGAGTTGCAGGTTCGTGGCCTGATTCCACGTGTAAGTGGGTCTGGTGCACGTTAAATCCGTGTCGTCCTCGTCATCTAACCGCGGCTCAAAATGGCGATGTTCGTCCCAAAATAGCCCTAGTGTTGCTTCAAAACGGACGTTAATATAACTAAAACTGCAACTCCTAAAGAAATTTACGTTAAAAACAGCTAGCCCATACTTGATCGTGCATTTCTACAACCCTTAAGTGTTCATAATTCATTGAAAGTAGCGATGGATATTTTCGAAATTTCCGAGAGATTAATTAAAAGTCCAACATACAAGAAAATTATGATTGTACATTTAGATATTAATGCAACTTTCTATTACATTAACTAACTCTTATATATCAAAAAAGAATAAGTCTATGCATAAATACATGAAATATAACGGACGTTAATATAACTAAACTTAAAAAACTGTACACTTCAACGATTTGTCTGTGACTGTCCGATGAGAACACCTTTTTGGACCCTAGAAATCGTATCATGGCTCTCACCTCTGTGGGAAACCACTTCTCTAGACGTTTTGCCATTACTGTCGCTGTTTCAGGTCTCAGTATTAACACTATCTGCTCGAACGACCGGTCTAAGACAACTAGCGCTATCTTTTGGGTAACAATATTCCCATCCACAATTTCTATTTTCCAAATACTATAGGATGTAAACTTTTTTTGGATCACCTCTCGTATTAACAATATTAATATGCATTATATTATACTATTAATATATTATTAAATTATAATATTAAAATGGCCTCCAAAGAGGTGATTAATTAAATTTAATTTTCGTTTTTACAAATTATTATTTGAATCATTAAAACACAAAACAATATATTTAGTATACTCTTACATTTTTTCATACTAACGATGTGAGAGCCTTTTTTCTCTCATAATAATAACAAAAATTAACAACTCTTAAAATTTATTACTTTCTCTTTAAGAGGCAAAACGATTATTCTTACCAATAGAGAGACACTCAACAGACTAATAAGCATTTTTTTATACTGTTACCGGATCAATTTTGTCCTCAATACTCTGCCAAAATACAGCATTAAAAAATCATTTTCATCATAATGACTTTTTTATTCCTGTTTAACTTTCGTCTTTTATTGGAAAAGTGCTCCAAAACAAACTTAATACATTGTCTTTAACAACGAGATCATTCATTAATTTTTTCTTGGAAAATGGATAGGCCTTCATGACTACACTCTTCATAAAAAAAGGAATTGATATTTGTCCCCACTAGATATTAACGAAAGGAAAACAAAACCTCCTGACTCCCTCCTTTGCATTGATACAATTAAAAAAAACCTCCCACATAAGCCCAACTTTCATATTATCGATTCTCATCTTAAATATGGGACTTGATACACCATAATCTGCCCCGTTTTCCTATTCAGTCCATTTGAGGTGCTTGATGGTGTGGTGGAATGATGGAAGCTCCTGCTGTTGTCATAACAACAGGTCCGCCCCGTCAACCACATAAGTTACTTCCCCAATAACCACATGGGGGGTGAGCTGGTGGTGAAATAAGTGCCCCTCTCTCATGTCACGCAATCTGTCTTATCGATTATATATTAGCCAGCTACCCTTAAAAGTATTAGGTTTCATATCGGAGTCGATTTTGTAATTGAGGTGTCGTGGTGATGGCTCGCAAATTGCCCGTCTGCAAATCTGTTTTTTTTTCTCTCTCTCTTTTCACTTCTGATCAGGTACCTATGAAACTCATTTGGATGTTTGATGATTTGAGGGCAATTAATTATATTTAATATTCCAAGTGTTGTTGATTCGGGAATTGGGAGAAAATATTAATTCATATTGAGGTTGATTTGCAAATTATTATTTATTTTCGTTTTCTCTTATGCGAGAATTTGATGTGTCTTCGCGTTTGAGATCTTAGTTTGGAAAGAAAGAAAGAAAACAGTTTTGAAATGATGTGTTTGAACATAATTCAAAATTACTTTGAGCGAAAGAGATAGAATTTGGTATGTGGTCCCTGACTTATTTTATTTAGTACTAGCCGCCTTTGGCGACCAGCTGGTTCGCCATAAGTAATGCATTCTAAAATTTTCAATTAAATCACATATTCATTAGCCAAAATTTAAGAAATAGTTAAAGTTAAAAGATTCAGTTATTAATAGTTAAAGAGTCGGTAACTTTATTCGGAAAAACTTTTTGAGTTTAATGTTCTAATAATTTTTCGATTATGCTTCCAAAATATTAAAAATGTTTTTTTCAGTGATATTGCCAAAATGTTAAATATGTTTTTTAAAGAAAGCGAAAAAGGGAAAAAATTATTGAATTAATGAGACAGATATGGCAAACGATTATAGGAATATGCCATTAAGTCGGGATTTCAATGCATATCCTGTCTAAATTCAATCAGGTTTACTGTAAATAAAGATAATTTATGGAATTAATGATATAGATATTGCAAACGATCATAGAAACCTTTTCTTTGCATTTATTTTTTTAGAAAATATCACATATACATATATATTTTTTATTTTATCAAGTCACGTGCTAAAAGTTGTGTATCTTTAGATTTGATTTACGATGATAGTGGTTGTTTTTTATTTGAACTTCCGGCATTGTTTTATTTTATTTTATCCAGTCAATTGCTAAAAAAAACATGGTCAAAATATTTCTTTAAAAATTCGTTAAAAATAGAAGCTTAAGTTATAGCTTAAAACACTGACACCATTAGAAAGCTAATTTTTTAATCTTTAAATTTATGTAAAAATCATGTTTGTACGATAATATTTTCGGAAGTTATAGCGAAAAAACGTCGAAATTTCGCTTAAATTTTAATTAATTCAAATTCTAATTAAAAATTCGAAAAAAAGGCTCCGAGGTGCACATTCCCGACCTCCAAGGTATACATGTACCAAATTTGGTAGCTGTAGGTCCAACGGTCTGGCCTGTAGAGCGCCAACACACACACACACATTGAGCTTTATTATAAGTATAGATTAGAGAATATACGGTGAAAAGTAGATTAAAGTATAATGTTTCATAAAGAAATAAAATTGCTATAAAACTCGATTATATTACTTAAAACAAAAAGGTATTTATTTCACAAACATGCCTTACATTTTCAAAAACAAATGATGTTATTTTCAATAAATATTCAAAAATATATTGTCATAAATATATCTACGCTCAGTCTCTGAGATAAACAATCCATGCTCAATCTCTGAGATAAACAATGCATGCTCAATCTGTGCATTTTGATATTATGATGAATGCATTTTGAAACAAAAGAGAAAGTACGATTATTTTGTATCAGGCGAGTTTTATTTCCAACATTAAATAAGAAAAATAGATCGGAATTACATCCGAGTTAAAAAACTTTATGATATTTTTTAAGCTTCAGGCAAGATCATTTATTAAACGAATTTCCGAAGGAAATTGTTTTTCATTCCAACGGAAAAAAAGGTATTTATGGTAATTAACTTGGAATAAATAGCTTAAATATCGAATCAAATATCAAAGTGTTTAGATGTTATGATTGTACAATTAGTCTGATAAAAGAATGTCTTTTTAAGTAGCCAGAAACTGAATCAATGCAAAGCATGAATGATAATAATAAGAAAAAAATAATTTATTGGAGTAAGATTCTTATATAGAAACAATTCAGTTTTATTAGGAAAAGTATTTAAATACCCCTTTTGTTTAATTCTTTACAGGCATAACAATATTTTGTCATCATTTATCAGAATGTAGTTTGGGAAAAAACAGTATTGATTATTTCATTGCATTCTAATTGCTGCCTTGAGGAGTTTTCAGACGTAACACTTATTTATCGATCATTTGAGCTAACTGCATCTCTTTTCGTTTCTAGTTCGCGAAAGTAAAAGGTAAAATTGTTTTAAACATCAAAAAATTGACTTCAAAACTTTTTACATAATTTTTTTCTATTCTATTTTTTTTTCTTAATAAAGACAGCATAACGTTGGCAAGTGTTTACAATACTAAGACCCTATTAAATATTCACATTATTTACAAATAACGTTATCTATATCTATACTTATAATAAAGCTCAATGTGTGTGTGTGTGTGTGTGTGTTGGCGCTCTACAGGCCAGACCGTTGGACCTACAGCTACCAAATTTGGTACATGTATACCTTGGAGGTCAGGAATGTGCAACTCGGAGCCCTTTTTTCGAATTTTTAATTGGAATTTGAATTAATTAAAATTTAAGCGAAATTTTGACGTTTTTCCGCTATAACTTCCGAAAATATGATCGCATAAACATGATTTTTACATCAATTTAAAGATTAAAAAATTAGCCTTCTAATGGTATCAGTGTTTAATGTATAACTTAAGCTTCTATTTTTAACGAATTTTTAAAGAAATATTTTAACCATGTTTTTTTAGCACGTGACTAGATAAAATAAAAGAATGCCGGAAGTTCAAATAAAAAATTATCATCACAATGCAACTTTCAGCACGTGACTGGATAAAATAAAAGAAACAAAAAATGTGATATTTTCTTTAAAAAATAAATGCAAAGCAAAGGTTTCTACAATCGTTTGCAATATCTATATCATTAATTCAATAAATCTTCTTTGTTTACGGTAAACCTGATTGGATTTAGACAGAATATGCATTGAAATCCTAATTTAATGGCATATTTATGTAATCGTTTGCAATATCTGTATCATTAATTTAATACTTTTTTTTCGCTTTTTCGCTTTCTTTAAAAAACACATTTAATACTTTGGCAACATCATCGAAATTTTTTTAATATTTTGGAAGCATAACCGATGGTTAAAACTGACTGATTTATAAAATTAAAGAATATTATTAGGAAAAGGTGTACTTTTAGAACTTTCCGTCCATCATCTTAAAGAAATATTAATTTCAGGTCAATCAATTCCCGGAATTACTTCAAGGTTAATGAATATGTGATTTAATTGAAAATTTTAGAACGATTTACTCATGGCGAACCAGCTGGTCGCCAAAGGCGGCTACTTATACAATATAGATGTCAGTGACCATTGTTCACGTTGCTTCATTAGAATATTTTCTTCAACATTCACATGATTGCTAATAAACATGATATTGTCTGTGAAACACCATTTTCTCTATTAATGTGTGGTTATGTCTGTCTGTTAATGTTTTCAATTGTGTCCAACGTTTCTGAATGCCCAGTACCTCCATTATTCTCTAAAAAAATATAATATTAATTGACGTTCGCATTGCTCTCCAATATAGACATTAACATCCAATGGACGCCTCATGTTGTCTAACGCTCACAAAAATAAAAACTTGAAATTAATAAATAGAATAAAATGTGTTATAAAAACAATATTGTATTGTTTATTATGCATTATATAACACAATATATACGTTAATGATTAATTTTAGATGCGAAAAGTTGTTTGAGAAAATCAGGAATTGGTACAGAGTTTCATTGGCATAAAACTTTGAATTAAAATAATTCCTATAAGCTTCACTAGATGCCTCTACGAACCGTGCACTAAGAGAGTACATGACAGAAAATTGTTTTGCGTCAAATACAGCCTTTTTATAAATTTACAAAACTACCATATTCAACCTGAGATCACATTTTTATTGTTAAACATTCATATTTATGAGCAAAAAAGTAACATAGTTTCTTTGAAAGTAATTTGATTATTTAAAAAAAAAACAGATCAAACTGTTTTAAATGGTAAGATGTCAAAAAACTGTCATAATCAAATGTTGAAGTTTCGCTTCTGAACAAGATAATTTCGAAAAAATAAATTAATCAATTAAAGTAACGTTATTGTTCTATCTCTAAAAATTGAAACATTATCCAATTCTTTGAAACATTGTCTAATATTTTTTTTTTATCCAATATTCTTTTCAATAAAGAAAGTATGTAATTTTGGTATAGATTGGAACAAAAAGATTTTTAAACCAATCAAATTTAATTCCTTACTTGTCTAATTTTCTTGATCTGTATACAATGAATAAAACTAAATCATTAAAATAAATATTGTTTCAATTTATTTTCAATGTATCAAATGAAATGAGTATTTAATTGAAAATAAAATACAGCAATGAAGTATCTTTTTCAGATTGGCATTTCCCTTTAAACTTAGATTATAAAAATAATTTAGCAATGAATCATCTGAAATCAAGTGTTATTGTACATAGTTTCAACGACTAGATTAAATTAATATACTCATTCAGAGTATATTAATTTACTTAAAATAAAGTTACTTAATTATTATTCTGAAATATGTCTTAAAACATCATTGTTTTGTCTGAATCTGTTCGGCTAAAGCAGTACGATGTTCTATTTAAAAATTTTGTTTTGCTACTAAAAGACAATTTTAATAATAAATTATATTTTTCAGAATTCTTTAATTACTGTGAAGTTACGTTATAATGATTATCTGTAAATGTGTCCTTTAAAATCGTGTGTTAATTATTCAAGAATTCATTAATTTAATCAAATATACAAACTGAAAATTCAGTTATGATTCTGAAATATCTCCTAACAATGTACTTTCTTGTGTCATACTTTAAATCAAATCAAATTTAGGAATATGCCCTGTTTCAAAGAATTATTTGAACATTCTATATTTTATAATGATTATATGTAAAGAATCATTTAAAATTTTGTATTCTATATTTGCATATGCATCACTTTAACTAAATAAAAGTATACTGAATAAATAATTTCAATCTGAAAATATTTACTTAAAATTTTCTGTTTCGCCATTTTCCTTTAACTTGTGCGAAAGTTGGTATGAAATTCTTTCATTTCTAATATTTTAAGACAATTGTCAATAAAACGAATCATTTGAAAATTCGCACTGTATATTTGCATACACAATTTAAATAATGTATATATAATAAATTATTTAATATGAAGATATTTACTAAAGATCCACCATTTCCTTTAGCTTGTGTAGAAGCGTTTTAGCAAATCTTCCTTTTCAGAATTCTTTCATTTTTGATTATTTTGTCTTAATATTTGAAGACAATTGTCAGTAAATGAATCATCTGTAAAGAAATGATATTGATTTACGCATTCATTTACTAATTAAATATACATGCTCTGAATAAGTCATTTAATTATAATTCTCAAATTACTACGAAGAATTCGGTGTTTTGTTTCGATACTTTTAATCAATCAACTCAAGTTTCCTGGGGGCTTTATTTTTCCTTTTCGGTCCTTTGCTTCGTAATTTGAATAATAACTTCCATTATTTATTTCAGGCACTCGCGTTAATTGAGTACCAGTATATCTGCACATTATCAAACACATAAAATTCTTCTTCGTTTGTTTGAAAAGACTTGGAAACCTATCTCGGCATTTGTACTTGTATTTTAAAGTATCAATGATTCATTTACAGATTGGATTCTTTAAATTAATTTCTCGCCTTTTTGAAAAGTATTCAAATAAATATCGCATTTCGGTTTGTTTTTTTCAGAGATTCTTTCTGGGAAGTAGAAATGAAGTCATTCCAAAATAGATTGTGTTTTGAAATTAGCTTGTTGTAAAGAGAGATAATTGGAATGGGCGAAACAAAGCAATACATAATAAATTCAATTAGGTTAAATTGATTTATTTGCCAAAATTCGGAGATGCCGGTGCTTCTAAAAGTTTTATTTGGATGTTCGAAATCTGTTTCTGGTAATTATATTTGCGGCTAAAAGGCATTGGAAGTTAATATAATTTTGATACATTATTCTGACCTTCAGATTTTTCAAAGTATGATGGAGGTTCTAACTATTATATACGTTGCATCTTTTGCTTCTAGCTATATTTTCTTGCAGAAAACTGTCAAAACTGTCTGTGGTTTATATGCCAAAATACCTAAC
>JAPMOQ010020951.1:63225-77283 GCA_026543055.1 Argiope trifasciata
CATTCTTATTCCCATGTATGCAGACTGAAAGTAATGATAAACTGGTGTGAGCCATTCTTATTTCCACGTATGCAGACTGAAAGTAGAGTAATGATAAACTGGTGTGAGTCCTTCTTATTTCCACATATGCAGACTGAAAGTAGAATAATTATAAACTGGTGTGAGTCATTCTTGTTTCCACGTATACTGACTGAAAGTAGAGTAATGATCAAAAACTTTGGCTTCAAGATTTTAATGTATTCGTATTTTAAACACTTTCTGAATCCTAAAATTTCATTTTTTTTTACGAATTCTGTCTGTTGGAATGTAAGTATATGGGATGTCAAAAATGGTCAGGCTTGAAGCTTGTTGTGTATGAAAATTTTTGTTCAATGTGAATTAATTCTATTTTATATGCAGAATTCGTTTTTTCAATTGAAAATCCTACATTCCTTTTATGAATTTCGATAGATAAGGATTTTTATGTTTTAAATTTCCATATATATAGATTCCATAATATTTCAAATCCAATGGAATTGGATTGAATAATATATATGGATTCCATAGTATGTATATGAAAAGATTTTAAATTTTGGAAGTAGATTGTTGTTCGAAGACTTTGAAGAGATTTTTGATGCTTTTACATCGTTTTCTTTCATCACGAAGAAGCAGGCATGTCTGTGTACAAGCTCAAAGCGATGAACACATATAACACAGAACGACATACAGAGAAATGAGAGAAAAGCTCTTGAGCATTTTATCTCTGGCTTTTTATACCATACTTTGATAGGGAAAAATCTTGTTTACTGTGTTTATGACTATTGGGATTATTTCGATGAAAAAACAGAAGCTAGCCATACTTTATAAGGAATCATGATGAAGGTGAAACGGAAAAAATTATGAAGATATGCTTTTTGTTTTCCAGTATCGAGAAAGTAAACCAGCTGGAATTGTCTTTCCAAAACTCTCTCGCATTAAGGTTTCATCTTTGGGAACATCTTACACTGATGTGCCAACAATAGTTACGAAATATTAATTATTAGGGGGAATTTAGCATTCTGTTTAAATCTTCAGTAGCATACTTGGCCAGTTTTTTTTTTTTTTTTTTTTTTTTTGGCGATTAATCCCTGGAATGCAGCCAAAAGTATCGAAAAATTTGACTGATGTCTACACTAAAGATATTAAATCTGTGAATCAAATTTTATCTATCTGACATTCATTTTGTATTTATCGTGTTAAATTATATTTGAATTACTGGACAGAGGGAATTTTTGTTAACAGATTTTAATTCTAATTTAATAGAAAGCAGCATATATGGTTTAAAGGCCGTATACAAAATTTCAACCGTCTAGCTCCAAGCATTTTTGAGTTAATCTTAGTCACAGACAGACATTTTCTAAAAACGTGTTGCTCAAACAAACTTTGGGTGGTTCTAAATGTGGAGATTCACCAAGATCTTAAGTGATCTTAGTGAATCTCCGCATTTAAGGTATAGTAATCATCAAGATCTCCACAATCTAAATGTGGAGATCTTTGATAATTACTATACTACCTATACGAGAAAGCATTTATTTAGGAACAAGCCAGTTAACCAGCAAGTTTTGATTGGCCAGTTATGCAAAGTTCTGTAATGATCAAGATTAAATAAAATGTTACAGTTTAAGCGAGCTGCTTGTTATTGCTTACACCACTTCTGCTGAAATTGTACAAAAGCCTGGAATAGAAGAACACTGCCGTGCAAGCAATATAATAGTACTGTAAAAAAACTTCAAGCAATTGTAGCGGAAGCGAAGACTTTGTAAAAATACTCTTGATACGAAACTTTAGGAAATAATATAGCTTCTAAGAATTGGCGCTTCGGGGGAAACATTTTATTTTCTTTCTTGCTCGAATCGACTTTCACGGGCTTTGTTTTCTGCTCTATTTTGGAAAATGTTCAAGTGTCGCAAGGATGCAAATCCGGTTACTAAATCAATTTTATTTTTTGTTTCATCTAAAAATATATCTTTAAATTTATCTTTTTGAACAGAAATAAGATTTTTTCACCATTCTTAATCGGATTTTTTCGATTTTGCTTATTGATAAAATAAACTATTGTCAAACTGTGCTTATTAGCATTCTGTTTAAATCTTCAGTAGCATACTTGGCCCCTTTTTTTGGCGATTAATCCCTGGAATGCGGCCAAAAGTTTCGAAAACTTTTGACTGATATTTACACTATAGATATTAAATCTGTGAATCGATTTTTATCTGACATTCATTTTGAATTTATCGTGTTAAATTATATTCGAATTACTGAACAGAAGGACTTTCTGCCTTCCTTAAAATTTAATAGAAAGGAGAATATTTGATTTGAAGACCTTATACAAAATTTCAACCGTCCAGCTCCAAGCATTTTTGAGTTAATCTTAGCCACAGACAGATGGACATTTTCTAAAAAAGTGTTCCTCAAACTATGGCAGAATCCATAAATTTGTCTGGTATGTATATGAATATTACGAAGATATGTATAAAATATTAGCTAATACATTAGCCGTTATTTGGGATGAAATTAATTTCGCTTCCAATATTTTGAATGTAAAAACTACTTTTGTATAAAGTGTAGTACATGAAATCTTTTAATGGATTGAAATATCTTTTAAATAAAAATGAAATTTACCATCGCAAATTTCATGTCATCATATGAGAACATTATTTTTTCTAAATCATTTCTTGTCTTGATTAATTTAAGACTGTTCTCTATCTTTCTACGTCCTCTCACACTCTCACTCTTGAAAAACATTATTTTTCATTTACACAAACTGTTATTTTCTAATTTCTGGGATAATAAAACAGTTTCATAATGGATTAATCTAGAACATGAGTCAAATACTTCGATTTTTCCCACTTAAGAGTGAATAAAACGAATGTCATTGAACACGAGTAAAGTGTTTTGAACATATTTAAAAATTATTTAATATTCTCCTAATAAAATTACTTTCCATTAAAGTAACAGCTATAATATCATAGTTCAAACTTTTAAAAACTCAAATGCTGTCAAAGAAGCATGGGTAATAATAAAGCAATATTGTTAAAAGCAGGTCTACCTTTTAAAAACGCATCTGCTTTCAAAGAAGCGTACATAATAATAATGTAATATTTGTAAAGCAATTAGGCGTATATCTGTTCTTACTGGCTCAATTGCTAAAATTCCAGAAGTTTCTTGTAATATGCATGTTATCGTCAATGTCGCCGCCAAGTTATGACATTACTGACGCTGCACCCGATCAGTACCCAACAGAGCTGATCGTAAAATGGTCTTTCCAGTGTTTGAACTAACTTTGCTGGGAAGTAACATTACAGGTTTGTAACAATATATATGGTTCGTGACAATACATTAAAGCTTTGTAACAATTTATACGGTTCATAACAATATATTACAGGTTTGTAATAATATTTACGGTTCGTAACTATACATTACAGGTTTGTAACAAGACATTCGTTTCGTAAAAATACATTAATGGTTTGTAACAATATATAGGGTTCGTAAAAATACATTACTGGTTTGTAACAATATACACTGAAGTGACAAAAGTCATGGGATGACTGTTAATATCGTGTCGGTCCTCCTTTTGCCCGGAGAAGTGCAACAACTCGACGTGTCATGGAGTCCACAACTCGTTGGAAGTCCTCTGCAGGAATATTGAGCCATGCTGTCTGTATAGACGTCCATAATTGTGAAAGTGTGGATGGTGCAGAAGTTTGGGCACGAACGGACCTTTCGATGATGTCCCATAAATGCTCGATGGGATTCATATCGGGCGATCTAGGTGGCCAGATCATGCGCTGGAATTGGCCGGAATGTTCTTCAAACCAATAGCAAACAGTTCTGGCCCGGTGACGTGGCGCATTGTCATCCATAAAAATCCCATCTTTGTGTGGGTACGTGAAGTCCATGAATGGCTGCAAGTGATCTGCAAGCAGCTGAACATAACCATTTCCAGTCAATGATCGGTTCAGTTGCACCAGAGGACCGAGTCCATGCCATGTAAAAACAGCCCACACCATTATGCAGCCACCACCAGCTTGAACAGTGCCTTGCTGACAGTTTGGGTCCATGGCTTCGTGGGGTCTGCACCACACTCGAACTCTACCATCAGCTCGTAACAACTGAAATCGTGACTCATCTGACCACGCCACGGTTTTCCACTGGTCTAGGGACAAATCGATATGCTCACAAGCCCAGGAGAGTCGCTGCAGGCGATGTCGTGCTGTCAGTAAAGGCACTCGAGTCGGTCTTCTGCTGTCATAGCCCAAGGAAGACAAATTTCGCCGCACAGTCCTATCGGACACGTCCCTCGTACGTCCCACATTGATTCCTGCAGTTATTTGACGAAGTGTTGCGTGTCTATTAACATTGACCATTCTACACAGACGTTGACGGTCTCGGTCGTTACGTGCAGGTGGTCGCCCACTGCGCTGCCCATGATGGGATGGGATGCCTGAAATTTCATACTCTCGGCACACTCTTGATACTGTGGATCTCGGAATGTTGAATTCACTAACGATATCCGCTATGGAATGACCCATGCGTCTAGCTCCAACTAACATTCCACGTTCAAAGTCTGTTAATTCTCGTCGTGCCGCCATAAATCACGAAACACCTGTTCACATGAATAACTTGAACACAAATGAAAGCTCTGGAAAACGAACTGCGCATTTATACTTTTTTCCTGCGATACTACTGCCATCTGTATATTTGCATATTGCTATCCCATGACTTTTGTCACTTCATTGTATATCTTTCGTAACTATACATTACAGGTTTGTAACAAAATATACGGTTCGTAACAATACATAACAGGTTTGTAACAATATATACGGGTCGTAACCATACATTATAGGTTTGTAAACAAAACATACTTACATGAATATATTTTTACATGGAAATATATTCAAAAGCAAAATGAAAAACCGTAAACAATCTTTAAAAGTCGAAATGATTTCTAAGAAGAAAAGACTTGTATAACTATGAATATATTGTTGGTTTGCGAGTATATTTTATTTTAGATCGGTTTTCTAAATGGAATTTCTTTGATGTATGAGATCGCAAGGTTGTAACTGTAACTCAAAACCCATTATTCGAGGACCATTGAACCGTTGCCATAGTAACAAATATTCCGGAAATATATATTCTCAAATGTCCTTGTTGTTACAATAAAATGTAATCAATAAAAAATATTTTAAAAAAACACGAAGAAACATTATCATTTGACGGAATCTTGTACCCTGCGGTGATTAGTGTTGAAAAGAGATTCATATGTAAGGAAAGAAACATCTTGCAACGTGAATCGTTTTACAGAAAGGAAATTTTATCATTAGTGTACACATAAAAAAGAATCTGTATTCGCGTATCTGATGCATAAAACATTTTCTTCGCTACTGTTTTATGAAACGGGTATCTAGATACATTATCTTCGTTTCTTAGAACTTAAAACTCATGTTCTTCTTACCGTTTTTGGTTTATCTGTTGTATATAAATCTCATTTCACGTCCTGAAATTTGTTTTATGTAAATAGAAAAAACTCTATAATTTTTTGTTGATATTTTCGTATTTTTCTTCATAGAAATATTTTTTTTTCATAAAAATGAGTCGGCCTCATCGACAATCTATTCGCCATATATATATTTGTAATACACCTATAATTTGTAATGTATAAAAAATATATACAAAATGGATATCCTTAAAAAGATTTTTTATTTGAGTTTAAACGTTTACTTAACTTACTTTATTTTTTACTTAACTTTCCTTAAATTTCCGTTTACCGTTAACTTTCCTTACATTTTTGTATTTTTTTTATATATTATAAAAACGTAAAATTCATTATTATCAACATAAAATTCAATTTATGGTGTAATGTTATTGGAGGTTACGATGAAAGAATATCAAGATATTGGTTTACTTAGAACTAAAATTGTGATCAAGGTTTCAAAAAATCGCTCCTATCTAAATATTTCCACTTTCTAAAATATATATGTACGAAATCTTGTAATTAAATCATCAGATTGGCCTTTTTAGCGTTCATGCACACACAGACACACTCACATTCATCTTTATTTTTTAGTAAGGGCCGCGGTGGCCTGGTGGTAAGATCCCGGCTTTGGAACCGGAGGGTTTCAGGCTCGAGACTCAATTCCACCGAAGAACCGTCGCGCAAGGGGATCTCTTGCACGTTAAATTTGTCAGGCCAAACGTCCTCCCGCTGGTGTGGTTGTGGTGTGGAGAGGGGGGTGCCATCTCAGGTCTCGTCCACGTCATTTGAGCGAGGTCCAAAATTACGCAGTCCGTCCCAAAATAGCACTCGTGTTGCTTTACAACGGGACTATATAAACGTTTTATAACTGCTGAGCGCCGACTATATTCGAAATGAAACGATTCACAAACATTTAACGCGTGACTGAGATCGGAATCAACGTTAAACGGTGGCGTTAACACACGGAAACAAAGTAAGGTTGCTTTTTGTTTTAGTTATATTAATATATATTATTTTGTTTTAATTTAGTTATATTAAACTAAAACCAAAACTTGATGGAAATTTGTAATTTGATATAATGCAATACATTCGAGAGTATCTGTGCTATTCGGCCTAGTTTTCTTTCATGGTATTTATATGAGGAAGGACTGGGTTCCTGGCTTAGGGTCGTGCGTCTTCCTCGTTATCTGGGTGTTCTGGGTTCGAGTCGTTTGAACTTAAACTTATTTTTGGTAAAGTTATTTACATAAGTTTAGTGCTATCAAAATTTAGTAATTTCTCCTATATAGAAAGACATCAACCATCATTCCATTTCCTCTCACATATTCATTCAAAAAATATATATTATGTGATCAGTGTTTTGTGAATCAGATGCTACCATTCGTCCAGTGATCTAATTTAAAACAGCCATTACAACGACATGGGGAACAATGACAATTGAAAGAGAATTGCCATTATGCGTATCCTACCACTTCCCTGCCATTATGCGCACTGATATGACATTACGATTTCCTTCGCAGTATTATTGCAAAGTAAAAAGCAATCTTGCTTTGTTTCCGTGTGTTAACGCCACCGTTTAACGTAGATTTTGATCTCATTCACGCGTTAAAATGTTTGTGAATCGTTTCGTTTCGAATACAGTCTGCGCCCAGCAGTTATGAAACAATGTAACTGGCAGCTAAACAATGGGAATTTAGAGCAGGAAGATGAATCATTTTGTCGCCGTTTTCACTGAAATTGAGATGGAGTGAATGCGATTCTGTCTCTTGTTGGCGTTTTATTGTGTAATTAAGTTGAGGAAACTGAATTGTTCTTAGCTTCCAAAATGCGTCTAGATAGAAGCTTTTTAAGTAAGGAAGTTAGCTACAGATTCAGTATAGATTGAATGATTCACGTGATAGAGGTCAAATGAATCACGCCAATTAAATTTTTAAGAGGGGAAAAAAAAAGGATGCTGTATTACAGTATACAGACCAGAAAAGGGCAAGATAAAGGTAGATAATAGATATTATGCGTAGTTGCATTGTTCATATGACTATAATATGAAATGAGTTGTCTATAAAATGAAAGCTACTCGCGGAAACATGGATATCTTCTACTTGTCGTACAATGAGAATCAATGGGTTAAAAACTGTATGTTTAATGAATTTTTTAAAAGGAACATTTCACTTTTTTAATTTGGTTAAATGTATTCTAAAATCTAAATCAATTGAAATTATGAAAACAGTACGAACTCAGATTCATGGTTTAATTGTTAAATAATTAGAAGTAGGTAGTAATAAGGCAGATGATAAATAGTATGCGTGGTTACATTGTTCATATGACTATAATATGAAATGAGTTGTCTATAAAATGAAAGCTATTCGCGGAAACATGAACATCTTCTAAGTGTCGGACAATGAGAATTAATGGATTAAAAGCTATGTTTCTTGAATTTTTCAAAAGGAACATTTCACTTTTTTACTTCGGTTAAATGTATTTCTTAAATATAAATCAGATCAACATTAAATTATCGAAACAGTACAAACGCGGCTTCATGATGTAATTGTTAAATAATTAAATAATTTTAAATTTAAATTTTCTTTAAAATTTTGGGTTTTTTTAAACATGAAAATTGTTCTCCAAATATTTTTAGGTGGCTATTAATATACTACATAAAACATAGTAGGGATTCTCTCTTGTTAACAATATTTAATTTTATATATACTTTTTATTATAAAAACAGAAAAAAATCTAAAAAATGCAGGAATATTTGCTTGGAACATTTAAAAAAAAATTAATACACATCTTAAGGCTAATTTCATACTAATTTATATTAAAACATGTATTTTTGAACATTCATAAAAATGTTCGTATCTTTACCTCCATTTTTAAGAAATCCTTAGGCTTTCGGAATATAATATACTAGCCGCCTTTGGCGACCAGCTGGTTCGCCATGAGTAATATGTTCTAAAAAGTTTTTTCGGTGATGTTGCCAAAATATTAAATATTTTTTAAAGAAAGCGAAAAGGGGGAAAAATTATTCAATAAATGATTAAATGTTGCAAACGATTATAGAAACCTTTGCTTTGCATTTATTTTTTTAGAAAGTATCACATTTTATATTTCTTTTATTTTATTCAGTCACGTGCTAAAAGTTGGATTTCTTTAGATTTATTGGAGATGATAGTTTTTCTTTTTGAACTTCCGGCATTGTTTTCTTTTGTTTTATCCAGTCACGTGATAAAAAAAAACATGGTTAAAATATTTCTTTAAAAAATCGTTAAAAATAGAAGCTTAAGTGATACATTAAAACACTGATACCATTAGAAGGCTAATTTTTTAATCTTTAAATTGATGTAAAAATCATGTTTATGCGATCATATTTTCGGAAGTTATAGCGGAAAAACGTCGAAATTTCGCTTAAATTTTAATTAAATCAAATTCTAATTAAAATTTCGATAAATGGGCTCCGAGGTGCACATTCCGGACCTCCAAGGTATACATGTACCAAATTTGGTAGCTGTAGGTCTAACGGTCTGGCCTGTAGAGCGCCAACACACACACGCACACACACACACATTGAGCTTTATTATAAGTATAGATATAGATAAGTAAACAGCGAACCTGGAGAAAAATGCATTTGAAGTTTTAATTCATCTAAATGATAATATAAAATTTATCCAATTTGTCTGTAACTTTTACAAGATGTGATTCAAGTTTTTCTAAATTTGTTTAAAGTTTAAAAAATGCCAAAACTTGTGGAAACAAAATATTATGTTTGTGTATTGAAGTATGTTGTATCATAAAGAAAAACTAACGAAGATCAAAATTACATAAATCTTATCATAATACCTTTAAAAATTAATATTCATAGCAAAATTGATTAAATGTATATTTCTGCTAATCTAATTGCTATTTCTATTCTTTCTGCTAATCTAATTACTGTTTCCATTATTTCTGCTATTCTAATTGCTATTTCCATTATTTCTGTTACACTCCTTATGTTTCTGCTATTCTGTTTTATTGATGTAGTTGTAACATTTGAGTATTTACTCCAAATGACATTGCGGTCAGTCTCATTGAAGGTTTGTGTCTTGAACCAAATACATTGTTCTAATAACTCATTTGATGAAATTTTCTGATAGTCCTTGGTAAATTGGCAATATTATTGTCCAATGAGCTTCTTTTATAAGTGTTTGAATCTGAAAAATGGGTGCGTCAACATTATTTATTCTCCTGTCATACATCGAAAATTCTTCAATAACTTAATAAAAACTAGCGCTACTTCTCTAAAAGTTTGCTGGCACATTAAGAATGACTCAATTTAACATTTTAGCCAATAAAAAAAATTCGATTTTTTTGATGATTTTTTGAGTTTTACATCGAATTAAATCGCTAACCTCAAAGCATTTTTGAATTATCTCTGTCTCAGACAGATTGACGCAATACCAAAAATGTATTTTTCTAAGATCCAAAACGTGAAGATTCCACAAAATCTCGAATTCTATAAACTTCAAATCCGAGTTAGCAAAAACGAAATCAAAATCAAATTCAGACTTATAAATGAAGTTTTTAAAAGTCGGTCCTCTTTTCGCCGTTGTTGAAAACACTTCTCCTGTTACAATTCTTAGTAGGTCCATAACTCAAGAGTCCGAGGAATTTATATATCATAGATCTCCGCTCTTCTACGAGGAAGAATATGAGCAAACTGAACCCACCGGCCATATGTTGCTTTCAGAAACGCAACCTGATACGTTGAATTTTGTGGGCTTCTCTTCATTAGCAAGTCAAATACGCGATAAAGTGTATTTTATGTAAATGCCAGCTTTTATCCGCGCTAATAAAATTATACATCAAGTCTCGGGATCAAATTTCGCGGAGTGGACCAGCTCTATTTTACCACACTTGGTTCACCTGCCGTGAATTCCATGAAGAATATTTTTTCATGTGTGTCACTAGATCTGTGTACGTATAATACTTAAGCATTATTTATATTTTGGAAAATTACATGTAACCTTGTCTTCAGATTTTCTGCTTATGATTTGGAATAAAACTAAAATATTCTGGATATTATGATGAGGTGGTTTTACTGAGAAAGAGCTATTCTGTCATTATTTTTTTCATGTGTGTGTCACTAGATCTGTGCACGCATGATACTTAAACATTATTTCTATTTTGGAAATTGCGCGTAACCTTTTCTATGGATTTTCTGCTCATGATTTGGAATGCCATTGAAATTTTCTGGATATTATGGTGAGGTGATTTTACTGAGAAAGAGCTATTCTGTCATTATTTTTTTCATGTGTCTATCACCAGATCTGGGTACTTAAGCATTATTTATATTTTGGAAATTGTGCATAACCTTGTCTTCGGATTTTCTGCTTATGATTTGGAATAAAACTGAAATTTTCTGGATATTATTATGAGGTGGTTTTACTAAGAAAGAACTCTTCTGTATTTTTTTTTCATGTGTGTGTCATTAGATCTGTGTACGCATGATACTTAAACATTATTTATATTTTGGAAATTGCGCGTAACCTTGTCTATGGATTTTCTGCTCATGATTTGGAATGACACTGAAATTTTCTGGATATTATGGTGAGGTGGTTTTACTGAGAAAGAGATCTTCTGTAATTATTTTTTTTTTCATTTGTGTGTGTCACTAGATTTGTGGACGTATGATATGTAAGCATTATTTATATTTTGGAAATTGCTTCTAACCTTGTCTTCAGATTTTCTGCTTATGATTTGGAATAAAACTAAAGTTTTCTGGATATTATGGTGAGGTGGTTTTACTGAGAAAGAACTCTTCTGTATTTTTTTTCATGTGTGTGTCATTAGATATGTGTACGCATGGTACTTAAGCATTATTTATATTTTGGATATTGCGCCTAACCTTTTCTTCGGATTTTCTGCTTATGATTTGGAATAAAACTGAAATTTTCTGGATATTATCATGAGATGGCATTACTGAGAGAGAGAGCTCTACTGTAATTATTTTTTCATGTGTGTGTCACTAGATCTGTGTACGCACGGTATTTAAACATTATTTATATTTTGGAAATTGCGCGTAACCTTGTCTTCGGATTTTCTGCTCATGATTTGGAATAAAATGGAAATTTTCTGGATATTATGATGAGGTGGTTTTACTGAGAAAGAGCTTTTCTGTAATTATTTTTTCATGTGTGTGTCACTAGATCTGTGTACGCATGGTACTTAAGCATTATTTCTATTTTGGAAATTGCGTGTAACCTTGTTTGTGGATTTTCTCCTTGTGATTTGGAATAAAACTGAAATTTTCTGGACATTATGATGTGGTGGTTTTACTGAGAAAGAGCTCTTCTATAAACTGATAAATAATTGTAAAGTACCAAAAGACACAACACAACTAATTTTAAATCTGTGTACCGAATTATATATTTCTAACTATTTATTCGTCATTCTTTGACCTTGATTTTTGTCTTTTTAGTTATTTTTCTTTCCCCTGAATGTGATTTGTCGTTTCTGACTGTATTGTTTAAATTCAGTTTAAGAGTAATCCGTGTTTATTTTATTATTAAATGTAAACTTACCCCTCTCTCCACCTCCTTTTATCTTTCCCCACTCCTATTTTGACGAATTAAAACAAGCCTAACATATGCGCAAAACCGCGGAGGATTTTAGAATCCGTTGTCAAACATTACTTTCTTCGAATACGAGAAAGGAAAAAGTGGTTCTTATTTAAAGCGTATGAATCGGTTTTGTTTAAGATCAAGCAAAACTGAATCACCTTTATTCGGTTTTTCTTAAGCTTGGTTATTAAAGCTTATTTTCTGTCCGCAATTTTATTTGGCGAATGAATAAGATTTTCGTATTAATGTAGGTTTAAAATTCTTCAAGTTTAGTTTAGGTATATTATCGCCCAGTTTAAAGCAACACGAGGGCTATTTTGGGACTGACCTCGTAATTTTGAACCTCGGTCAGATGACGAGGACGATACCTGAACTGGCACCCCTCTCTCCACACCACACCACGCCAACGGGAGGACGTTTGGCCTGACAGATTTAACATGCAAGAGACCCCCTCACACGACGGTTTCTCGGTAGATTTGAATCTCGAACTTGAAACTCTCCGGTTCCAGAGCCGTGACCTTACCACCAGGCCACCGCCGCCCTTAAAATTCTTCAAAGATATTCTTAAAGTGTGTTTATACATAGTATTTTACTACTATTCTACATTACCAGATTTTTTTATCGGGATGTAATTCTATAAATACATGTCGTAATGAAAATACATGAAAAGTCACTTATTACTTATAAATTAATTACTACTTTTCAGCAAATATTTGTAATGTCATTTTTTAACGAACATAAAAGTTATTAGAAGTCCCATTACTCGTTGGATATTTTAAATACCCAAAAAGGGTATTTACATTAGTACAAATCAAAAAAGCATGAAAATTCGCAAAATGCATTGTTTAAAATCAAACAGAAAAAGAACGAAAAGAATAAAATTTATCATAAAATCAAAATGCTTTCTCCAAAATTTGTAAAAAAGGAAAAAAAAAAATCTTTCACATATCAAAGATTATTTTTATTTCCATTTCAAAAATATTGCAGGTATTATGATTGCAAAAATAAATAAAAAAAATTGCAATGGAACTTTTAATTAATTTTGAATTTTATTTATTCCAAAGCGAATTCAACAATTTTAAAAACATTTTACGCTTTTATCACAACGATAAAAGTAAAAAACCTCTGATATAAATATTATCTAATTTATAAAAAATTCAATTAAAGACAAACAATAGCAAGCCGAATGTATGATAGCTTTTGCGCCACTAATATCTGTTTTTTTTTTCTTTTATCGTTGAACAAAAGCTTTTTCCCATTATTAATTAGTTTTTGAAAAATTCGATATGTGGTCTTGTGATGCGGTTGGAATAATCTATTGACATTTGAATGTGTGCAGATCGTATTTCGATCCTTTCTAAATTGAAATTTATTTTTAGCATTATTTTTTGGTTTTCTTTTTATAAACTACAATGAGGGGGCTTAGTGAATAAAAGGGAATATTTTATCTGAAAAAAAAAAGATTTTGGTGCACGAATTTTAGCATTTTATTATCTGTGCAATTAACCATCCAGTCTAAACACCCGCCATGTTATTTATTTATTAATTTTTCCTTAGTCTTCTACTCTATAGTGTAACCTAAAATGCATAGATCATTAAATTGTCTATGCAATCGAAGTTAAAATTCTAAACTACTTTCAAATTTTCATAATAATCTGTTTTATATCCGTTCGTCTAATGAGTTGTCCCTTAGTTATTTAGTGATTTATTGCAAATAAAACTTATTATGAATTAGATGAAACAATTTTATTACTATTATTATGAATTAGATGCTCATTTCTTTCTATAACTGTTACCGAATGTCTTTCTAAATTCTATCAATAGCTGAATTCTTTGTTCTGTCTATTTATAAGATCTATAACTCTTACCGAATACCTTTCTAAATTCTATCAATGGATGAATTCTTTGTTCTGTCTATTTATAAGATCTATAACTCTTACCGAATATTTTTCTAAATTCTATCAATGGATGAAT
>JAPMOQ010020951.1:77293-90462 GCA_026543055.1 Argiope trifasciata
TTTCTAATTTCTATCAATGGATGAATTCTTTGTTCTGTCTATTTATAAGATCTATAACTCTTACCGAATACCTTTCTAAATTCTATCAATGGATGAATTCATTGTTCAGTCTATTTATAAGATCACGAGAAATCAAAAACACGAAAATATCTCAATTCCGATAATTTTTAATAAAAATTTGAAAACAATTACCCGGTGTTCTCATTCTCCAAAAAAATAATATGTCCCAAATTTGATCATTGTTAGGTTAAATGATCTGATCTGTACTGCTCTAATTCACACATAGGAATACATTCATTTTTATTTTATTTGCAGTAGAAATAGAGGTTATATCAGAATGCCCCAGAAAAGAAGCTCATTGATATTATAGCTGGGAAATGTGGTGGCTTAGTAATAATATCTCAATTTCGGGGAAAAATTCCTGCGTTTTCGAAACCCGATTTCATTAAATATCCTCTAAATCATGTTTTCAATTTCGTACAAAATTTCTTAGGATGTGACATGAACGTCCGTCTTACGGGCTTGTGCAAAATTTTGTTAACCACCTCTAAGTTCAGGTACCATCTTCGCCGTCAGACCGCATTTCAAAATTATCAAAATGTTCTATGATCCAAAGTGTCTTTATGTTATTTTCTTTTTGTTCAGTTTGTCTTCTGGTTTGTTAGCAGATTCTGGTGGATCGCTCAAGTCGAACTGGAATTCATTAATAAAACTCTGGAATTGGTCGTCCTCTTCTACGGACTGCATATCATTCATTAAGTTTTCATACCTTTTTCTTCTTATAATCAATCTTACATTTTTTAAAAGAATATATCCTTAGTAGTATTGAGGTGATACATTTTATTGGCCAGTAAGGGTAGTGACAATTAAATGGCCACTGGCTCTTCGCTTACTTGTCAAAAACTATACTCCATTGAATTTAAACTCAATTTAATATGGCGCGTTTCACCAATGGTATATGAGAACATTCCCCTGGCACTCTGCTAGGAATCAAATGAGGCCGTGGTTCCCAAACTGCTCTGGATAGACTAAAAAGTGGTCACCTTAAGTGTCTTTCCTTTGAAAGTGGTTGGAAATTCCGTCCCACTTGTAAAAAGTGATGTGGCCATTCTGCTTCACCGGATCACATTCTGTATTGGATGGCCGAGATAGCCTGGTTGGTAGGGCGTTGGATTCACCTCCCTTGGATTGTGAATTCGAACTCCGCCGGCCATAGACCTTCGTGAATGTCGTCATTGGCAGACTAATAAATATGTCGTGGTCACAAAGTCCTCCATGTTGAGAATAATACCACTGGGAATATTATAGCAGAAGTGATCATTCTCTGATTCAGATATAAATTACGATCTATGGATGAGTGAATGAAAATGCATGAATGCACTCCTCCCCTTAAAAAAGGTCATGTCGCGAGAATGGCAAAGTCGTACTCTGGCCCCTAGATGGCGCTTGTGAAAAAATCAAGAGACGCACCCTAGCCTCTTAAATAGCAGTCCTCGTAACAGCGGGCTTGTGCAATGGCAAGAACCATAAGAAATAACCACATATTCTGGATTGCATAGGACTTTCGAATATACACTTGATTCCCATCGCCTTATTATGATAGATTTTTTGGTGGTCAGTAACCTACTGTAGCTTATCTGACATATGTCATATCTTTTAAGTATAAGCAACAACAGCAACAAAAGGACATTTAAAATTGTCTGCGGAAATCAAAGTGTTGGTATGAAAAATTTCGTACTTTTTTTTTCGTATCATTTTTCTCCTTGCTATGCCACTATTTGAAAGCAATCGATAATAGAATAAGAAAAATCACATTCTTATTTTGAATTGCATGTGATTCACGTGGCCTGCTTTTCTGTTTTGATTTAGAAAACTGCTTGTGATATTCCAGATTTCCGTTCAAAAACATTATTTTTGACAAATTTTGTCAAAAATAATTTCATCAATAATTATTTTGCCATATTTTTTTACCACGATTATGCCTCGATTTAGTTTGTGTATTTTCCGTAGACCAGCAATTCCAAACAATTTTATACATTTCAAAGATTAAAAAATTAAAATTGAGCTATTTAAAGTATCATCACTGCAATGTAGAATTATAAAGTTGAACAAATCATTTGCAATCTTTCAAAAATACAATACATTCATTCAGAGTTTTAAATGGATAAATATTTGAATTGAAAATCATGATTCAGATATAAAAAAATGATGTGAATAAACCTTTCTACTTCTAAAAGCCATATGTTCTGTGAAACCCCATGTAATATTACAATAAAAAAAGATTATTTATAATGGATTTATTTTGCTGGGAAATGCCCATCTGATAACCAGTTTAAGTACACAAACTTATCAATCTGGTGCGATGTTTGGTGAAAAAAAATTCTGTTCACTTCAAATCTCGTAATGCAACTGGCTTTATTGGATTTGCGATAAAATCGTAGCGCTCCTAAAGAGACTTAACCATTTACACATTCTTTCAACTCCGAAGATTTTATTTCAGAAGATTTCTCGATAAAATCAACAGATAAAAGCGATTATGCGATCTACTAGGATCTTTTTTTTAAACTCCAGGATGGTGTATAGAGGGAAATTATCGATTAAATTCGAACACAGGAACTGCAAGTTAAACGAGGAATTTTCTGAATGAGGGAAAAAAACTGGATAAAATGTCGTCTGTGTTTGCTGTTAAGATTTCATTTGGTGTGAGAAAAAAGAATCGAAAGTTGTAATAGGAAGACTATAGATAATGTATTTTTCTTCTGTGAAAGGAAATCTCAAGTGCTGAACACTATCTTTTTTATTCTTTCAAATATAGGTAAACATTTAACCTTTTATCGTTTTCGTTTGCTTTCATGGTCATTTATTTCGTAAATGATTTAAGTTTCACGCCATTATCAAATCTGTATTTATATCCGAAACTGGACTGAAATTTGAATTTTATTCTTAATGAATTCAGTTAATTATGAAGAATGTCTATGAATTTGTACTTTTTATAATTGTTTTAAGAAGTTCACTTCATCCTGGAATGCATGATTTTTCTTTTTTTACGAGAAATAGAAATGCTCATGCACAAAATGAATATAATTAAGAATCAAAATACCATGGCTTTACTGTCAGATAATTTAGCGGAATCTTGACCATGAAACTATAAAAAAATTATCGAATATCATATATATGTATGAATGTATAGATATAACCAATAATCCTAATTAATTATCTGACCACCTGAAGAGATTAGTAATTTATAAAAGAAATTGTATAAAATTATGAAGTCATATTCAATTCAAACGCAAACAGTCGAATATGCAGAAGAATAGGATGAAGAATTCGAATGTTTGTATTTCCATCATCCATATAAAGGTTTCGAAAAAGAATGATATAATTTAGAAATCTCAAAATAAATTAACTTTATTAATTGCAATAGAAAAAGAAATTGTATAAAATTATGAAGTTAAATTGCATTTGTTGATAAAACATTTCATACACTACATCACAGATTCTTAATCTTGCTAAACCCACAGATAAAACATTTCAATTTAGATGTTTTCTGTACAAATAATAGTTTCATTTTCATGCTTACTTTTCAGACTCTTTTTTTTTTCTTTTTCAAACGCTCTTCAATCGTCTGAGAGAGAGAAATATTTCTTAATATAAAAATCGCGAAATAATAGAAAAGGCAAAAAGTTCTTAAATTTTCAATACACTTAATTGTTCTTAAATATCAATGCACATAATGGAGTTTTGCATAGCTGCATATAATTAAGAAAATCATTTTTTTAAAAATATTTTCTGCTTAAATTTTAAGAAAACAATTGATATGTGCCAATTAGCTGCATTGCGAATTAAACAATATATTAAGGGCATAAGTCACATTATAACAATGTTTCGTTAAAAAATAAAAGTCCCTTCTTACCGATATGTTTTTTCCATGGAGATAAAATATTTTAATAGTCTTATGTATGATAGAACTAGCTATTACCCGCGACTCTTTTCGCGTGGAAATTGGATGTATATGTACGAGAAACTTTCAAGTAATGACAAAAAAAGTTGAAACTAACCTAAAACGATACATTTAAAAGTGTAAACATATATGAAATATATATAACATAAATACAATTTTATGACAAAAACACACAACTAACGTACAATTTATTTACATTGTGTATACAAAGTAAAAAAACAAACAAACAGCAAATCAAATCCTATCAAATACATTTTATTTATTGATTGAGATTGAGATGGCTACAACAGTATTATACACATAATTTTTAAACTTTTAATTTAAATGAAAGCACAGTTGTCAACAATCACGCGGGAACTTTCAATACCAGTTGGTGTAACGTACATGTCTAACTTTCCAACGCCAGTTAGGGTAACACAAAGCAGATAGGAAATTTTTTATTTCCTTTGTTCTGTTACCTTTAAATTTAAAAGTACTTCAGAATGAATCCGAAAGATCGATTCATTAACAGCATTTGATTTTAAATACATTAAACACTAAGAAAGAAAACAAAATCGTTTGAAATAATTGATCGAAATTCTCCTTAGACTAACCTCATTTCTGTAGGGGGGAAAAAACTGGAGCCTTACTCATCTTTGGCGGCATTTGGTCTCAACTTTTTGGCGTGAAAGTTAGTTTTTAATTAATAAAAAACGAACCACTCAAGGAACCGGAATAAAAAGTAGCCTGTGTTCTATTCCTGACTATATTATATCTTTGTCCTAGATTTCATCCAATTCCGTTCAGCCGTTTTGGCATGATTGTATAACAAACATCCATCCATACAAACTTTCACATTTATAATATTAGTATAGATTATTCATAGAACAGGCACTTAAGTACCTTTTAAGTATTCAGTTTAAATCTAATTAGTGTTCCACTCTCGTCATTTATCGATGTTTTCTGCAATTGAAGAGTTGGCTACAAAAAGAATGTAGCTCCAACTTGGGGACATTTAGAGTTGCATACACTATCACGTGGTAAAAAAATCCTTGTTCATTTGGAGCTAAAGAAAGTGACAACCAAGATGTCCGATCGTAATTCTAGCGTTACTCAAGGGATAGAGCTGTCTGCCTAACTGGAAGTTAGAATTTTCAGACGCTTTTTGCGGTTTTCTTCAAACTTGAATAATTGGTGCTACCTCCTTTTTTTTGCAGCAATGCCGTCAAATGTTTATCAAAATGCATTTAAAAAACATATCTCCAATCACCTATTGTTGCCGTTTGAAACAGTCACGTGAAATTTATAAATGGAAATAAAAACGTATCCAAGTGACTACGTTATGCATTGACGTACTAATAAACATTTTGTCGGTAAGATCGCTTTATATGTAAAAATTATATGTTTGAATCACACCGAAAATAAAAAATAAAAATATTCTCTAAAGCCTGCCTAATTTGGTACTTCCCATTCCTCAATTATTTGTCTCATGCACGTACTTAATTTCCAATAAACCTTGTTTGCATTTTTGGTGAAGTATGCATTTTGGAGATATTAATAATCCATTTTACAGTTCTCCATATCTACACTTGAAAGATCTATTAAATCATAATTATTTCGAATGTGCTTAATTTTCACATTTATGTAAGCATTAATAAACTCATACAAAAATTTTGCACGTCCAACTTCTTTTTTTCACTTTCCACTTAAATGATTTACTTTTTATGTGTGGAAATAAGTAGTCCTTAAATTTATATTCAAAATTTAGAAAACAGTTTATTCCAAAATTATTTACATTGTATCTTTGCATATAATATCTGATGTCATTATATAATAATATCATACTAAATATTTTCTTTACTATTATCAGCATTTTATACAAAATTATTGTTAGATTTAATGAATGTTGGGAATAGTTATGTATAATAATATTTTTTTTGGTATTATTACTGGAAAATGGCAAAATCTCTCTTAATTTTTAAGTAAAATATAATTATAATTGAATCATTTTTAATTAAATTTAATAATTAAAATTTCAAAAAAAAAATCATTTAAGGTATACATTTTATCCTTTCAAGGTTTATCTTTTTTAAGTTTGGTAAATCTAAGTCTGGCCTGTGGCGTACCAATAAATGAACATGCGCATGCGTACACACATTCACCTTTCTCATTAATTAATGTCATAAATTCTGAATTGATTTTAAAAATTGAAAATAATTTAAATAAAGAAGAAATAATATCGCACTGTGTGAATGCATGAAATAATATATTTCTGTAGAAGAATAAAAAATAATGTAAATAATAATATTCTAGAAATGCTCTTCTATTAATGAACCAAAAGTTCGAAAGCATTTTTTTATAAATCTGAAATAAAAGCACCAACAAAATTGAAAAAGTTAGAAAAATGGAAAAAAATTATTATCATGAAAATAAACCTCAAAGAATGTTACAAAACATGCATTTCTAGATTAACCATTAAAAATTGGAACTAAATTAAAATGGGATGGAAATTCTAATTTAATTAGATTCTATCTGTTAGTTTAACGCACTTCTACTATTTTCTTTTCATCTTTATATTTCTATTTTAAAAAATATTTTTAAACTTATTAGTTCTTGCTTCAATTTATATTTTTTAAGTCTTCCCAGTAGCTTTATTTATTATTATTTTTATTTATTTAAAAAAAAAGGATATCCTTCGAATTTTAATTATATAACCAAAGTCATAAAGCTTCTGTGTTATATACTATTAACTGCAATGAATTCAGTTGAAGTAGATATAATCTTTACATAAGAAGAATATGCATTCACTTACTGATATCCATCTAGTATCATTAACGTAAACTAAGTTGCGTAAATCTGAAACGAGCTTTGGTAAATCTTTTTTTTTTTTTCTCTTTCGTCTCATTCTCATCCAATCTCTTAGCGTAACCCGCTTATTGGATTTACGAAAAGCGCAACTTTCTTGAAAGAACGTCGCCATTTACACATTCTTTTATCGCCTCTGATTTTATCACCGAAAATTTCTCAATAAGATCAACAGACACAAAAAAAGAAAAGAAGATTATTCGATCTACAAGCTCTTTTTTCTTTTCCCACGGTAGCATTTAAAAGAAAATTATCGATTAATGTTCGAACGCAGGCGGCACAAGTTAAACGAAGAATTTTCTGAAGGAAAGAAAGAAAAAAATCTGAATAAAATGTCGTATGTGTTGGCAGTTAAGATTTTATTTGGTGGATAAAAAAATTGGAGGAGTTTGTGAAATAATGTTCTTTTCTATTCGAAAAGAATTTTCTTGTGTTGTATATGCTCTCTAGCAGTCAGTAGCAAATATTTTACCTTTATGGTTTTCGTTTATTTTGATTGTCATCTGTTTTGGAATAAATTAACCCGTTAACTGTTTGGACCTCTTCGAAAAAATGCGAATCTAAATTGTGTCGCAAAAATTTTGTGATGACCTGTATATTTCTCAGGCACACAGTGTGTGTAATATGAAATTATGTTGCAATGAAATGTTGTATTACTTTATTTCAATAATTACATTTATTTATGCCGGCATCTTGGCATAGAGGTAGTGTGTCTTCCCCGTGATCTGAGTGTCCCGGTTCGGGCATGATTGCTCTTCTGTGTTCTAACTGTGAGTTTTATGGATGTTCCCCTTGTAAAAAGGCTTTGCGAAAGTGAAGCATGAAGTAGTCAAGTCGTACTCTTGGCCCTAGTTGGCGCTACTGAACAGACAAGAAACACTCATTTTGGCTTAAATCACTGAAAGATTTCTGCCAGCGTTCTTGTGAAGTGCCATAAGTTACAACAACAGCATTTATTTATTTACTTAAAGGTAACATACATTTTTTTCATGTGAACTTCTTGAAAACATGTAAAAAGGATACAAAAGGATCCTCATTCTTGTATTATCAGTTGTTCCACTTATTGAACAAACTAAAATGTTGCCTAATTGCTTCTGGGATGACTAATATTATACAACATACATTTAAGAAAAACAATTTCTATTATATGATGGTTTTAAATAATAATTAATAATCTTTTATTTGTTCCTTTGATTTCGAGTCGACCTCAACATATTTTAAGCACTTTGAAATTCATGAGTATGTCTGAGGTTTTACTGAAATTGTAATTCACTAAATAAATCGTCATTACTTGTTACTACTGACGAATAAACTCATCAATAAGGCAAAAAGTCGTGCTTTTCCATCACGAGTATACTCGTGAAAAACAATTAACTGGTTAAAACGTATTTGGATTTCTTACAACTATTTCCCCGTCTGTTGGAAATAGCAGAATAGCTTTCATATAAGTATTCATAGCCTTTATAATGCATGGATGTTTGGATTTTTATGGCGTTACAGCCATAGTTGACCATGTGGAGCCAAAACAAATAGTGTGTGTCAATTGCCAAATGATCTATTAAAGAAAATGTTTTTTAAGGTTCAAATGTAAGCAACGTTCCGCTTCTATAAAATCAAACTACAATAAGTTTAAAGAACAAAGGTCTTAAAATTAGAACTCTAATCATAAAAAACAAAACAAGGAATTGTTTACAATCCCTATGGCATTCCTATAAAGTGGATAAAACTTATGGCTCTTAAAAATTCAGATATTCTTGTGAGGGTGTTCTCCCATCAATTCACGAATATCCAATGTTAAAGAATTAAAATACCGCATACGATGAGAATTAAATTTCGGACACTGAATTGAAATGTGTAAAATTGTAAGATTGACACTGCAGTCTGAGCACATTGGTACACGCTGACCAAACAAAAAACATAGTATTTATGAATACTTATATGAAAGATTCTGATTTTCAGTATTTTTTTGCATTAATAAGACGGGAAATTCAATAATGAAAACCTCACATTTACTTCTAATATGAATTTGGTATTAGTTTGAAGCGTGTGCACTGCTTCGATGTATTCAGCAGCTTTGTGTCCAAGTTATTATGTTGATGCAATAATTTGGGATAGATTTGTCTGTCTCTTGAAGAACAATCGGAAGTGAATCGAAATTAATGTACGGAAGAGAATTGTGCTCGAAAGTGAAGACAGAAGTGTAGGGAAGTGAATCGTGTACGGAAGTCAATGAATAAAATGCATGGACGTGAATCGATATTAAATTTTCTGCTGGCTGGGATTGATAGTTATTATTCCAGCATTTAAATTTTTGTGATAATATTTTGACACGAAATAAGAAGTGATCCTTCATGGCTTCGTAAACGAAGAGTTAATCATAAACATGATTAGATTCCTAATTGATCAGGGAAAGCTGCTTCAATTAGAGTAACTCTATTATCTCTTAGGTCACCATTTAATACAGCTCGTACTTTATCCATAACTTGATTTTCATCCCCCTCTCAATATTTTTAACTCTTTTGTGCATTCATACTGTATATTACTATACTCATTCATCCAGTTTCTTGTGCTCAAGAAGCTCAGTCTAGCATTTATCATCACTTGCTATGTTGTATTTTTATGTATTTAGTCATTTTTCTGTATCTTTCAAATTCATTGTTGTGAATTTTTTTTTTGTTAATAAAGTCCACCTACATCTATACCAAATCGGAAAGGGGCCCCATGAGCTCTAGAAACGGAGGTGTGGTGTGGTGTTAAATGTTAAACCGAAGAGTTTCGTCAATTTTTTTAACGATTAATCATTCCTTCGAATATAAATGGTATTCATACTTGTATGTCATAAGGATTTCAAAATTTGTTAAATGATACATTTTAAATGAAGGTTTCTTAAATAAGAGATAAAATAACCTATATATATATATATATATATATATATATATATATATATAAAATTGTTTAAAAGCATTAGATAATATTTTAATAAATAATTTATTAATTAAAAACTAATAATTTAAGTATTGCAATTTTGTTAATAATAAATTTTAAATGAAGATTTCTTTTGACGTAAATAAGAGATAAAATAACCAAATGGATAATATACTAGAAGAAGAATCTTAGGATTTCAATCGAGCATTTCTTGATAAAACATTAGTAAACATATCTTCTTGGACGTTTCGTTTACATTTAAGCTTACTTATCTCTGTAAAGAAAGAATTTTTATTTGAGGATGAATATGCTTTCATATCTGAAAACTCTAACAGACGGTATATACGTCTCAGTGTATGTTTCCTAATCGTTAATATTTATTCGGAAAATCCCCGTTTTTGAACATCAAATGCATTAGGGAAGTATGTTTTTATAACGTTCGGCGATGTTTGAAGTTTCAAGAGGTACGATGGAAGTAAAAATAAAAACCCTTTTAAAGTCACCGGATTTAATATTTTTCCATTTCTGAATGATCTGCTCTGTGTACAAAAGTAACAGTAACTCTGCTTTCAATAAGTCTTCATTTTACGCATTCGTTGAAATGTTTATTTTCAAGTATAATTTTTTTTCATTGAGCACTTTAGTTGTTTCGCTAAAGGATTAGTTTAAAATTATTAAAGTACTAGGAAAGTTTATATTTTGGAATTTATATATTTTAACTGCTATTTGGAGAGCTCAGTTCTCGATATGTATTTGCACAGAAAATATTTAATTGGATTTCTAAGAAGCTTTTGATATTCTTGCCAATAATTTTCTGTTTTGTATTCACATTTTATTTGACTTTCATTCTTTATTTAATCATTTTAAGGTCAATTTTATGTTGTGAGGACATGTTGTTTTGTTTTGAAGCTTGAAAATCCCCAAACACGGACTGAATACATAGGGCAGAGTCGTAAAAAGTTATCGGCTAAAATAGCAAAAAGTAGGAAATGGGAATCAACGCGAAACAGCGAGGCAACTAATGAAAGTTATATATATATATTAGTGTGCGTGTGTGACCTTTCATTTTTTCCGGTTGGCAAAGAAAACTTTTGCAACTTGAATGATTTTGAGATGGAAGAGAAAAATAAAATAATAGTAATTTAATTAAGAGTTAAAGATTTTTAATTTCTGCTTTTCGCTGGTATCCCACTATTGAAGTTACATTTTTAATCTTCAAAATTCTATCTGAAAAATAGTCATATTAGGAAGATATTAGTTTCATTTAATCTATATTTTTAAGTATCATCGGTAAATAAAGGATTAAGAGTCTTTCAAAGATTTAAAATTCTGCTAAAAAAATTATGAAGTGCAAAAATTGTATAATTCTGCGTTTTAACTTGAAAACTTAATATAGATTTCAGAATGTTATAAGTGGTAATACAATTTTTAGCTTTTTCATTTTACATGTCTTATTTCAAATTCATCAAGAGGAAAATTTAGTCATTTTTCTTTGTCTTTTTGGTTTGCTAAAGTCTCCAAACTTTGTACGCTTTTTTGTACTTTTAATGACAATACACTTCTTTAAAAATGTAAGAATATAAATATGAACTTAATCGATTACTTAAATAAAGTTTTGATTCAATACTTACTTCGTCATCTGGTGTTAGAAATTGAATTCCCTTCAAAATTTCAAAATTAAATTTTTGCAATTCCTTTCTTACTTATTTTCTGGTAGACTAAATTCTTCAAATTATATACACTTGTATAATTTTAATGACAATACCCTACTGAAATATCTTAAGAATATAATTATTTGTTATTCTATTAATTAAATAAAGTTTTGATTCAGTACTAATGGCGCCATCTAGGGTTTAAAAATTAAATTTTCATCAAAATTTCAAAAGAAAATTTTTACTATAAATACTTTATGTTCTTTTTCTATAATTCTTATTCGAAAAAAGAAAAAAGACGGTTATTAAAATAATATGTTGTTGTTTACAATGGCACTTGTCATTAACAATCCCACTGATCGCTGTCAGCGATTTTAAGCCTGAATTAGCTTCCCTTATTTGTCAGTAATGGCAACTAGGGCCAAGAGTACGAATTAAATACTTCATGCTTCACATTCGCTTTTTACTGGGGGACACATTCACACTACTCACAGATAGTACACAGAATAACAACCATGCCCGAACCGGGACTCGAACTCGGGACGTCCAGATCATGGGGAATACAACATGCCAGGACGCCGGCATTGAATAACTAAAATTCAATGATTAGATATAATGCAATTATTAACACAGATAAAAGCCACAGCCACCGGCCAAAGTTTCGGCATCTCCATCGGAGAATTACAAATTTAAGACCAAATCTACTTGGACCAAAATTTTTGGACCAAATCTGTCGTACATATGGACTTAATGAAACATTTCACATTATTGTAGCAAGGGAATCATAATTGTATACTTAGATTTCAGATTTGTTATCTAAGTTATATAACTCCTTCCCCTGAAATTCCTATTGTTGAATGATTTTCTATCGGAATATTAATTTAATAAATCAAAGAATGCTGAAGTTTTCAAAACCACAATCTACTGAATAGGCATCAAAACTGTGGTAAACTAAGAAGAAAAGGCAACACCTAAACCAATACACCAGCATTTAAATAATGTAATTAAAACAATACATATAAAGTAAAGATTTATGAATTATGGTGTCATATCAAATTTTCTGACTATACATCTTAAATAACGGGGAAAAAAGTATAATTCCTCTTTCAGGAAACCGCAAAAGACGAATTGATTACTTACTGCATTCATAGCATCCTTCGATTATTCCATCCGATCTTTGAACGAAATAGGCATGGACATAAAACAACGGTAAGACCTCGTTTTGACCACATCTTACCACTGCAGGCGATCCATTAGCACTTCAGTGGAGTACTAATCCACTTATCTCCAAACCCCATATTCCGCATCCCCTTTCATTCGTATGCCGATGGAGAGAAAAAGATAGGAAGAAACAGAAAAAATATCTCATTTTTCCGCTTTTCTTTCAATGCAATGCAGACGGCGGAATGTTTCTATTTACGGCCCTCAGAAACGTATTAGTTGGAGTAATGCTAGTCTCCTTTCATTAGACGAATGTTTTCTCGCCGTGCTTTTGACCAGCTACCTGGAGATAAATGATACTTGTATCACATACGTAACATGTCGCAGCTTGGTATTTATTTCTTATGTTTTTTATTCCCCGTTCCTTAATGGGTTTTTCGTGAAGATGATATAGTGACTGCTCTATTAATTTGATTTTTTTAATCCGTTCCACCAGTCTTTATATATTCGGTTGGGGAATAATTTGGAAGTGTTTTTATATTTACGTTGTTTCCAACGATTTTTTGCTATTAGACAAATTGTATGGTATTCATTCGATAGAGCTCTTTCTGCTCTATTTACGTTGT
>JAPMOQ010020951.1:93322-106942 GCA_026543055.1 Argiope trifasciata
ACCTAGGAACGTATCTCCTATAATTCCACAAAAATTACGATTCCGTATTCACGGTTTCTGTATTCGCGTCATATTTATGGAACATATACCCCGCGAATAAAGAGCTTCTTACTGTATAATGAGTTTTATTTTTTTTTAAAATTTAATCTTGTTTGTAATTTTTAGTTTCAATTGCAATATTTAGTTTCGGTTCGTTTTAGTTCGTTCGAAATGTTTCATTACGTCCACATGTACGACAAATCTTCAGCCGATTTTTCTTGAATTTGTGATCCTCTGATAGAAATGATGAAAATGTAGCAGGTTACCATGACTTTTATCCGAGCTAATAATTACATTATATATGTGGAAAAGGATCTAACCTGTGATGTTCGGGTTTGAATTCCAGAAACTTAACCATTCGGCTAAAACATACGTCTTTGTCTATTGGCTGTTACTGACTTATTAAGATGTCACCACATATATAATTAGTGAATTTTAGATAATCAATTATAATATTTTTATTTGTATAAATTTTTTTAAAAATGTTTTATTTTCAAAATATTGTAATCTTTCTGTGAAGTTTTTTTGTCTTCGTTAATCTCATTTCGTTTTTGGACTTCGTTTACTGTATACCACAAACTGAAATTAGTTAAATTTAAACGTTAGCATTATTTTAACCCTCCAACTGTATGTTATTTTTAAAGTCTATGTATATCAATACAATTTTATCATCCTCTAATCTTAACAATAATTTAAGCACCGGAATGAATTTCTGTATAAGTGCTCAATGGTTTATAAGTTGCTTTATTTATACAAAATAATGACATCTAAATTCTGATGGTAGGAATTTTAATCCAATTTTGTGTAGATAATTAAATCTTGTAGATGAATTCAAAAACTCGTGATAATGAAATAGTAGAATATTTTTTGTAGTTAAAAGCAACCTTGAAGGAACTGTAGAAGAAGTAACGGTTTCTATATATGAGAGTAGGTAACCTTCCTGGAAGAGGGGAATTTCAAGGTAGCATTTATTCTTCTCCAGGGCAGAAATTGTGGAAGAAGTAATGGTTTCTATGTATGGGAGTAGGTAACCTTCCTGGAGGATGGGGATTTTAAGGAAGTATTTATTCTTTTCTAGAGTAGAAATTGTGGAAGAAGTAACGGTTTTTATATGTGGGAGTAGGTAACCTTCCTGGAAGAGGGGGATTTTAAGGAAGCCTTTATTCTTTTCTAGGGTAGAAAAGCCAGATATCTAACTAATAACAATTTGAACATATTGCACAAGATCAATGTTGGATATGCTGCGCTAATTCCTAATCAAAAACCTGCTCTAAAAGAAAATGCATCATCTTTATTGTACCTTCTTGTCTTCTTGCATACAGCCGATCACCCCGCCACCACTGAACGTAGCAGTATTGACAGGATTTGTTGTGGTCGACTGCTGAATAAGTATTGCCCAATCTTACATTGACCGATCAGTCAAACTAACATTTCTTTCGGGGTAGTAAATAGCTGTCTTTCTCCCCATCTGCACTCTCTCAAATTGTTGGAATGAAACTATCAATCTTTAACATCATATCCTTCAGGGTTTTGAGATGACCTGGTACCGTCAGTACCGTACTTACATCATTTTTTACAATCTTCATGTCTTTCCTTAACTCTGAGATCTCCATACATTCCATTAAATAGTGGTAAATTGTACCAATTTCTCCACAAATGCATTTATTTTCCGGCGTTCTTCCAAATTTTTGGAAATATACAGGAAATCTCTCATGTCCAGATATTATTTGGATTATAAGTGGATGGTATCTTCTTATTTTAATTTCTGTATTAGGAAAGTTACTCTTCTTTCTTTGGACGTATACCATCTGTCAAACCATTGAAGTTTTATTTCTTTTCTCAATTTCCCTTTTAAAACACCACTTTGTTGTATCAAATAATGTTTAAGCAACTGAGGCAAAAATCTAGCTGTTCTTATATATGTGGAAATTAACTGTTTTCCTTGGGAAGCTATCAAGAGAAAAATTTATTTCGTGAGGAGAAAAATGTCAACCAAACCTATGTAAATTATCCAGATCGTAGCGTTGATTAAATGGACCACTTCTCATCAATTTTTGAAAATTTCTGTTCTGTTCTGTCTAATGCCACTTGGTCATACCAAGCCGAATGAGAAGTAGCTCTTTCAAATGAAGGCAGAAGTGTGCGCCTTTCGTTCTTAACGAGCACCATTAAGTTGAAGTACGACTTTGACCGAACACACACGACACAACCCTTTTTAGGGGGGCGGTCGAACTCATTCATCCATCGCAAGTCAGAATTTAGATCCAAATCAGAGACCGACTCATTCCTGATTCAGTACTGCCAGAGGTATAATTTGTTATGGGTACTTGGAGGACTTTGCAGTCACGACCTATTTAACGTGCCCCGACCGCCATGAGCCAACAAAACTGTGTTTGGCCGAGAGGAGAACAGAATTCGCTACCTTTCAGCTACGAGACTGACCAACTAGGCTGTCGCGGCTCCATTTTGGAAAAATATTAGTTAAGAACGCAGCTTGAGAATAAATTCATGTATTCTCAGGCGTATGATTCTGTATCGCGTATATTTGATAACACGTTCTATTCACTGGTAATCGTAGATGATCTAAGTACACCAAGGTTAAATAGATAATATTTTGTATATTACACAATTACGTCTGTTAATAAGTTGCGAAATATGCAGCCAATAGGTGGCGCGCACATAGTGTGTTGCCCACCGAAAGCAATCATAGCTCAGTAGTGTACGAGTTGCCGTGAATAAAAGTGTGAACTATTGGAAGATGCGAGTATCATCCTTTCCTTTGTCTGAGTATTAATTCAAAATCCAAGCCAGCTACTCTTGTGATAGCATCCAACGTCCAATAAATTTATCTTTCGTGCTTAATCTGACCAGATTTTATTTTCGATATCTCCAATTTATCATTAGATTCATTTATTTAAAAAATCTGAAAAGATTCAAAATAAACAAGCCAAAAAATGCAATATTGCTCAAAGCTTTTCACTGTAGCCTCTAAAACTCTAAATGCATCCGAAAACAATTAATTTCCTTCTTTAAAAGTCTAATCCGCACAAAAATTTAAAACTTTTTGAAAAGTCTTCTGAATCATAAATCATGGAATAAATTGAAATGGATGGAGAAAGATTGTATATCTTGAGAACTAAGCTCTCGTTAGGTTTCCAGACGCATGCCAAACGCATACAATGTGGCCATAGATTTTGAATAAATGAGGAATCGGAAAGTGAATAATTATTCCAGCAATCGCTATTCCTCGCTTTAATGGAAGGTTTTAGGACGAATTTCTCTCAATCTTTTTCGAGCGTGTCCGAAATAAGGCGAAAAGAAACTGGAATTATTTATCAATGGATGTTGAAGCAAACTAACAAAAAAAAATTCGTGAACTGTTTGAAATATAATTATTTTTGTTTGGCGAAGAGTTAAAAACATAGATAATTATTTAGCGACGTTAAAAGACATAGAAAATTATTTGGCGACGAGTGAAAGGCATAGAGAATTATTTTGACAACGAGTGAAAAACGTAGAAAATTATTTGGTGACGAGTGAGAGACATCGAGAATTATGTTGAAAACGAGTAGAAGACGTATAAAATTATTTTGCGGCGAGTGAAAGCCTCAGAGAATTATTTTGACAACAAATGAAAGACGTAGAAAATTATATGGTAACGAGTGAGAGACAGAGAATTATTTTGACAACGAGTAAAAGACGTAGTAAATTATTTGTTGACACGTGAATGACATAGAGAATTATTTTGACAACGAGTGAAAAAAGTAGAAAATAATTTGGTGACGAGTGACAGACATAGAGAATTATGTTGACAACGAGTAGAAGACGTAGAAAATTATTTGGCGACGAATGAAGGACATAGAGAATTTTTTTAACAACGAGTAAAAGACGTAGAAAATTTTTTGACGTTAAATGAAAGACATCGAGAATTATTTTAACAACTAAAAGAAGTAGAAAATTATCTGGTGTCGAGCTAGAGGTATAGAGAATTATGAAAATCAATTTAGCCCATTAAATTTCGTATCTTTATAATTATTAATGTTTATAATTATTGATAGAACACGCTTTCAACGCTGTTAATTTTTATTATAAAAATATGTTGTGATTTTTTAAAATTTTATTTTTACTTTTTAATTTTTAAATTTTTTTTTTACTTTACTTTACCTAATTTTCTTTTTATATTTGTGGTTTCTTTAACACATTCTTTTGCAACTCATAGAAATTTGGTACCTTGTATAAGTAATATCAGAACACAAAGAGAGCATGAGTAACAGAACACAAAGCAAATATGCAACAATACTTATTTGTTAACTTGTTTTAAAACATATTTATCATAACTTGACATATTTATTGTTCGTAAAAATAGAATTCTACTCTTAATTACTGTTTATTCCCTTCTTAATATGAAAAATTAGCAGGTTACTGCATTCTCGGTATAATACTTCAGTATATAATCTATTAAATTGAATTTCATTCTTTTATTGGTGATACCCCTGGGTAGATAGTTCTAAAAATATAAATCACAAGATTTAAAAAAAATAAATTGAAAGTCAAATATCGAGAAAAATTTATTTTTCAAACAACAATCAAAATTTATATATACAGTTTTGTGCGATGTTTAAAAGAAACAATGAAAAACTAGTTTAAAATAGGTTAAAATTGGATTTGCTATTCAGTATTTGTTGTTTTTATTTTTATTTCAAAAACGGTATTACTCCTGTCAGTAGTTGACTGTTGAATTTCACTTTTGTAATATAGGAAATAATGTTACAATACAGAACATAGGACAGTTATATCACAAGCACAAAACAATTTAGTGGGTGAAAAGGCTGAGATAACAAATTGCACTACTGGAAAAATATTTCAATATACAGTAAAAGCTCCTTATTCGCGCTTCCTTCATTCTCGTTTTCACTATTCACGGATTTAAAAAATGTGACCCAATTCCTATATTCGTGGGTAAAAATCTCTTTATTCGCGAGTCTTATTGGTACATTCATAATAATAAAAGGGTTCCAATAGGTATCCAACCCAATATCCTTTGTAAATGCCGTCAAATAGACTAATAAAAAAAGGAAAATAGATCTTATTACAGCTTTGTTTAAAGTATGTTGTTAAATGCAAACTGCAAACATAGCCGACATCGCGAATGTAACAGGACGAGATGGGTTCGAACAGATAGAATCGAGTGACATTCAGGAATTGCTTGAATCGCAAGATGAAGATCTGACTGAAACCGACTTGGAGGAAATGTTAAATTCACAGCCCATTGAAGAAGAGGCTTCAACAAGCACCGGAAACGTGACATTTCATTTGAAAAATGGTAAATGAGCATTTCATTTGAAAAATGGTTTAAGAATGGTAAATGAGCTTTGCGATTTCTTTATGAACATTTATCCTTCTATGGAACGAAGTCTTATTTTTAAGAGGAAAATTGCTAATGCGACTGCTGCGTATCAGTCTAAATGGAAGGAGCTTTTAAAAACTGCCAAGCAAGAGAAAATAAAATTCTTCAAACCATTGCCTAAGCCTTAAGATAATTAATCAATATAATATTGTTTCCTTGGAACGTATCCTCTATAATCCCATATAAATTACCATTCCGTATTCACAGTTTCTGTATTCGCGTCATATTTATGGAACATTTACCCGCGAATAAAGAGCCTTTACTGTAGTTTATACCACTGGAGCCGGCGTCCTGGCATAGGGGTAGCGTGTCTTCCCATGATCTGAGCGTTCCAGATCGAGTTCCGGTCCCGGTTTGAGCATGGTTGTTAATCTGTGTTCTATATAAGAATGTGCCACCCTCTGAGAAGGGTTGTGCAAGCGAACGTGAAGTATAAAGTAGCTAAAGTCGTACTCTTGGCCCAAGTTGTAGCTGCTGAACTAACAAGAGACGCTAATCTAGTCTTAAATCTCTGAGAACTATCGATCGGCGAACTTGTAAAAAAAGTGCCAAAAGTAATAACAACAAGATCACACATTAGTTATTTGTTTAGTAACTATTGTTCTACTTGGACATATAATCAATAATACACAAGTATATTTATTCATGAATTTACGAGATAAATTCAGGGAAACCATTCCTACTAGTTCAGTAATTTAACTGCATCATTGTATTTCATTAATTTTCTCACTCTATAGCAAACTGCACAACATTTATTTTGAAATTTTTGCATACAATTGTTCCTGTTTCTTAACTGTTTAATAAAAAGCAATGAATCTTTGAATGGATTTTTAAAGTATTCTCTTTTTTTTCACAGGACCTCATCAATTTCCCCACCCCACGATGAAGGAGTACAGAACTCGGCATAGAAAGGTAAGCCGAAGACACTTGTTTCCTTTCATATATGTGTAATAGAGCCAACTAAAAATAATTGTCGGAATCTTCAATTGCCGCTGCGATTAAATTTTGGAATCTTTAGCTATATTTAAGATCTTAGCAGGCGACGAGCATTTTTATCGTGCCAAGCGTTATGTCAGGTGACGAACGATTTTATCTTGCCAAGTGTTTTGGCGGCTTTTGCTACCGGTAGAGGGCACCGTGAAGGTTTCGTTTGTAAGTTCAAAACCAGGGTCGCCAATGTGCATTTTTGACGTTCGAACTCGAGACCATTGGGTTCACAGCCGTGTAACATAACCTCTAGACCATAGGTTTCCAACGTGGGCGATAACGCCCCCTTGTGGTCGTTTGAAGCTTTCAGGGGGGCGGTAAAAGACCCAGAGAAAATTAGGGGGCGTTTATATGGCATGGAGGGGCGTTAGAAGATTTACCAAATATAGTATACAATAACTTCAAGGAAAGATTCCAGGATAATTTAAACATGGACATACCAGACTGGGTTTTGGATCTTTTTGTCAATATCAACCCAGCAGGATCACCTCGGTTAAAAAAACTAATAGAACTGACGACAAATGAGGATCTAAAAATTAAATTCAAGAATGGCTACCAAGAATTTTGGCTGCAGAAATCTATGTCGCTACTGCATTCAGGATTATGGTCGATTGTTCAACGACTTCTGATTGCATTCCCCTCTTCATATTTAGCAGAACGTGGATTTAGTGCTGAGGCAACATTGGTAAAGAATCAGAGAAGTCGGCTCCATATTACTGAACGTGGTGACTTACGATTGTTTTTAAGCTCATATTTATCTGGTGTGGGAGAGGGGTGGCGATATTGAAATATCACTAGAAAAGAGGGCGCCAGTTCAAAAAAGGTTGGCAACCTCTGCTCTAGACAAAAGTGTACACTCGTGTGCGGAATTTGTTCTATGGCTTATGAACTAACCACCACCAGGTCTTAGTTCTCAATAAAAAGTAATGCTAGACAAAGAAATCATTTAATAGAACTCCGGCCTATTCGGCTTTCCTTAACCTCACATTAAACCGGATACTCGGGAGTGGGTGCTGTAAAATTTCATGGTAAGTAGTATGGGCTGATATAAAGTGGATATCTTGTTGCTTGAATATGATTTTGTGGCTAAAAGTTATAATTACTATTGATATAAATAAGCCCATTAGTTTTTCAGTTTTAGGTACAATTTTTACTGCTTTTAAAATCAAAATGATTAATATTTATACAAAGATTAAAATAAAGTTTAAAAATATCATTCGAAATAATAATTAATTTTATGATGAAGAAACGTGTCTGTTTATCAACTTTTGAGAAAAATCTGAATTTTCATTAAATCAGCTAAATACAGTAAAAGCTCCTTATTCGCACTTCCTTCATTCGCGGATTAAAAAAATATGACCCAATTACTATATTCGCGGCTAAAAATTTCTTTATTCGCGGATCTCATAAGGACATGCATATAATAAAAGGATTCCAACCTAATATCCTTTGCAAATGCCGTCAAATGGACTGATGAAAAAAGTAAAACAGATCTTATTACAACTTCGCCTAAAGTTTATTGTTAAATGCAAACTGCAAGCATAGCCGAAATCGCGAATGGAATAGGACGAGATGGGTTCAAACAGATAGAATCAAGTGACATTCAGGAATTGCTTCAATCGCAAGATGAAGATTTGATTGAAACCGACTTGGAGGAAATGTTAAATTCTCAGCCCATTGAAGAAGAGGCTTCAACAAGCACTGGAAACGTGACATTTAATTTGAAAAATCTTAGGGAAGGTTTAAAAATGGTAAATGAGCTTTGCGATTTCTTTATGAACATTTATCCTTCTATGGAACGAATTTTATTTTTAAGAGGCAAATTGCTAACGCGACTGCTGCGTATCAATCTGAATTGAAGGAGCTTTCTAAAAACTGCCAAGGAAGAGAAAATGACTAAATTCTTCAAACCATTGCCTAAGCCTTAAGATAATAAATCAAAATGTTCAAAAACTCCAATTATATAAAAATCCCAACACCATGAAAAAATTATTGCACAGTAATGAAATTTTAGGAATACATTTGTCTAGGTAATATATTTAATTGATTAAAGTTTCAAGATCACAGGTAGAGCCATTACAAATATAAAATGTTGGTACATTAGTAACCGGTGTAACCGCCAGAATTTTGAATGCACGCATGCATGCATTGTGTCGTACAGGTGTCAGATATCAGTTTGTGGGATGGAGTTCCATGCCTGTGGCACTTGGGCGGTCAATGCAGGACGGTTAATGCTGGTTGTGGATGACGCTGGAGTTGTCGTCCAATGATGTCCCATACGTGCTCTATTGGAGAAAGATCTGGTGATCTAGCAGGCCAAGGCAACATGTCGACACTCTGTAGAGCATGTTGGGTTACAACAGTGGTATGAGGGCGAGCTTTATCCTGTTGGAAAACACCCCCTTGAATGTTGTTCATGAATGGCAGCACAACAGGTTGTATCACTAGACTTACGTACAAATTTGCAGTCAGGGTGCGTGGGATAACCACGAGAGTGCTCCTGCTGTCATACGAAATTGCTCCCCAAACCATAACTTCAGGAGCAGGCCCTGTGTGTCTAGGCCGCAGACAGGTCACTAGCAGGCGTTCACCTGGCCTACTTCTAACCAACAAACGGCTATCACTGCGACCAAGGCAGAACCGGCTTTCATCAGAAAACACAACAGATCTCCACTCCGTCCTCCAATGAGCTCTAGCTTGACACCACTCACGTCGCAAACGGCAGTGGTTTGGAGTTAGTGGAATGCACTGTACAGGGCGTCTGGCTCGGAGCTGTCCTTGAAGTAACCGATTTGTAACAGTTCGTTGTGTCACTGTGGTGCCAACTGCAGCTCGAATTTCAGCTGCAGAGGCAGTATGGTTAGCCACAGCCATACGCCGAATACGACTGTCTTCCCTCTCAGTAGTACCACGTGGCCGCCCGGAACCTGGTTTTCTTGAGGCAGTACCTTCCCTTGACAACTTCCTGCCAAGTCTTTCAGCAATATCGCGGAAAGAAAATTCACCTTCTCGTAGCCCTACAACATGACCTCGTTCAAACTCAGTGAGCTGTTGATAATGGCTCCTTCGTCTTCTCAGAGGCATCCTTGACTAACATTAACCCACTGCGTCAAATCTCAACTGTAAATAACAATCACGAATCTTACAGCGCTTATTTAAAGCAAACCTCATTTGCATGTTCATAGTGTCGCTACTAGCGCCACACTTACGCGCGTAGCTCGAAATTTGAATCTACGTCATCTTTCAGATGTATAAACACGCCTACCAAATTTCGTTTATATAGCACAGCTCCTTCCTAGTGTTGGGATTTTTTTCCACCAGTATATATATATATATATATATATATATATATATATATATATAATTTTGTCACCTAGGAACGTATCCCCTATAATCCCATAGAAATGACCATTCCGTATACCACGGTTTCTGTATTCGCGGCATATTTATGGAACATATACCTCGCGAATAAAGACCTTTTACTGTAGTGAATTTTAGTTTTCTGTACGAATGGGCATTAAAATTTTGAATTTTAAAATTTGCGTCTGAAAATATGAATACTGTGTAATACAGTCTTTGAATATTCAAAAGGCTGATAGAAGTTCATGGAGTATGCTTGCATGTTCGTTATTAAAACTTTGAGTACTTTTCAGTTGTATAACTATACTTTCCAATATATTTTAATAGACACAGTCTCATTTGAACTGTTACATACTATCCAGATTCTCTGCTGTTGTGATGTTCCCATTGGCTATTTTCTAAGCCATTAGATAAAGGCATATAAATCGAGACGGGGAATAATTTAAATAACTAGAATAATTCTGTTTTGCGTAGTTCAAAAAATATAGTTCCCAACAAGTCAAAAAATCTAACTTTTTATACAATTCACTGGTCCGATAAATCATCTATACTTACAATAAAGCTCAATGTGTGTGTGTGTGTGTTGGCGCTCTACAGGCCAGACCTTTGGACCTAGAGCTGCCAAATTTGGTATATGTATACCTTGGAGGTCGGGAATGTACACCTCGGAGCCGTTTTTTCGAATTTTTAATTAGAATTTGAATTAATTAAAATTTAACCGAAATTTTGACGTTTTTCCGCTATAACTTCCGAAAATATTATCGCACAAACATGATTTCTACATCAATTTAAAGATTTAAAAATTAGCTTTCTAATGGTATCAGTGTTTTCATGTATAAATTATGCTTATATTTTTAACTAATTTTTAAAGAAATAATTTATCCATGTTTTTTTAGTACGTGACTGGATAAAATAAAAGAAAACAATGACGGAAGTTGAAATAAATAAAAAAGCTATCATCGCAAATTAAATCTAAAGAAATGCAACTTTTAGCACGTGACTGGATAAAATAAAATAAATTTAAAATGTGATATTTTCTTTAAAAAATGCAAGGCAAAGGATTCTATGATCGTTTGCAATATTTAAATCATTAATTCAATAAATTATCTTTTTTTATACAGGATTAATTTATACAGGATTAATTTATACAGGATATGCATTCAAATTCCGATCCAATGGCCAATTTGTTAAATATTATTAAGAGACATATATATTGTGTTAATACTATTAATTTGATCTAAATGAAATAAATAATTACATTTTCTGTAGCTTGAGTCAAACAATTCATTGATGAATAATGAGTTTTAGATTTCTTCATAATATGCTCTGTGAGCCATATTTTACAAAATATTTGTATTAATATTGCAAATAAAAGTTGCTACATCTATCAGTCTTCTAAATCAATAATTAAAACCGACTGATTTATAAAATTAAAGAATGTTATGAGGAAAACGTGTTCTTTTAGAACTTTCCGTCCATCATCTTAAAGAAAATATTAATTTCAGGCCAATCAATGCCCGGAATTACTTCAATGCTAATCAAATTTTGAAGAATTATCAGTAAATGGAAAAATAAGTCAATAATACATTATTTCAAATTTTTCTTGAAAATAAATTTTGCATCAACCGCATTTAGGCTAAAAGCTTTCAATGTATATGTTTTAGTCACAAAATATTACTTATTTCATTTTATAGTCTAAATAATCCGAAATTTTGTCCTAGATAGGATGTAGACCTCGGGACCGTATAAAAATGTTAAAATCAAACTATGATTGAATTATTCTTTTATTTATTTATATATTTTTCTTGTAATTTGCTTTATAGTATTTTTCATTGTAATTTTCATTTCAATATTTTCCGAAAAGTATTAACTATGAAAACAAAATGAAAATTCTATTTAATAAATTATGAAAATAAGAGAACTATGAAAATAAAATATTAGCCTTAAAAAATTTTAAAAAATCCGTGCGATTGTGGACAAATTTTTCATCTCCATTTTTGGCATTTCTTCTCTGTCTTTAGTTTTGGGGGCCGTGGTGGCCTAGTGGTAAGGTCTCGATTTCGGAACCGGAGGGTTTCAGGCTCGATTCTACCGAAGATACGTCGTGTGAGGGGGTTTCTTGCACGTTGAATCTATCAGGCCAAACGTCCTCCCGCTGGTGTGGCGTGGTGTGGAGAGGGGGATGCCAGTTCAGGTGTCGTCCTCGTCATCTGATCATGGTTCGAAATGACGAGGTCCGACCCAAAATAGCCAGCGTCTTGCTTTAAAACGGGACGTTAATATAAATAAACTAAACTAAACTGTCTTTAGTTTTTCTGAAACAGATATTCTGCTCAAACTCATTACTCTGAGAACCGTTTCAAAGTGAATAATATGTCATTTGGTTTACGTTTCTCACTCATTTTAATAAAATATTAATTTAATTTAAAGAGATTACCCAATAACAATCTAATTTTAATAATTAAAAAATAATAAGTACAATTGTCTAAAAATTAATTTTAATTATATCTTAAGAAAGAAATGGAACAAGACAATATTAAATTCAAAATCAATGTAGAACGGCCAAAGACTGAAATGAAAGCTTTGAAAAAAATATGTAAATGGTAGAATTCAAATAGGAACATTTATTTTTAAAATACAAAACTGTAGAAACAATATGAAAAGAAAATCTGATATTTTTTGAAGCATTTATAAAATTTCCGTACATCATAAAGTATCACACGGAGCTTACATAAGTAAGTATTCAGCTCTTAACAAAAGAAAATAAGAAGGCTATTAAAGATAAATATAAGAATAAAATAAAATAAGAAAATGTAATTTAAGAATAAGAAAAATTAACAGGTGTCAATAATAAATTTACAAAAATTTTAGGAGCACTTCTGGTTGAAACAAGTTGATGAAAATCTGCAGACTGCTTTATAAAACTTGATATTTAGATATAAAACTGAAATCAGTGTCATATTCACTTCATTGCACCTTATATATAAATTTCTGCACCTGTTGATTGCAGCTTTGGTGTTTGCTAAAACGAGACGCAGAAAAAACTTATTATAACGGTCACGCATGTTTTTGAAATATGAATAGAAGATTCTCAGAATACTATTGATTCTACAAATTCCAAACTGTAATTAACAATTTCTGAGAAAAGGCAGCAAGGATAGTCGAATTCATTACAGCGTTACGCCCTGTGGTAAAATGATACAACTTGAAATTATTCCTTAGTGGATATCTTGTTTATGCTTATTCACCTGCTGGTTAATTTACGTTACTTCTAACGTTTAGTTGATGCAATGATATTTAATCGTCGTTAAGATTTCCTGTTTTGTTGTTTGAATAAGTGTTAATTTTTGCCGAATGAGTGCTTTATACATAATATATAGATCACACCTGGTAATGTGAAAAATTTCTTTTAACGATTTGGCGTGGTAAATAAAAAATTCACGGCGTTTATTGATTTCTACGAATTCCAAATTGTGATTAACTATTCGTCGAAAAGGGCAGTAAGAATTGCCAACAATTCGTCGTAATTATGTCTCCGTTACACCCTATGGTAAAAAGATTCGACATTTTTCTCTAATGGACCTTTTATATATGCTTGTTCACCTGAAATTAATTGATTTCAGACGTTTATTTATAGCAATAGCGTTTAATCATCGTAAGCATATTATTATATCCACATGTTTAATATACATATATCTACTTACTATATGTATGTGTATGTGTTATTCATCGTATGAATATTATTATATCAACATGTTATATTTACATATATCTACTTATTGTGTGTGTGTGTGTGTGTGTGTGTGTGTGTGTGTGTGTGTGTGTGT
>JAPMOQ010020951.1:125049-136719 GCA_026543055.1 Argiope trifasciata
AGGGAAATAGAGAAAGTATAGTAAGATTTAATTATAGTAAGATTTAATTATAGTAAGATTTAATTATAGTAAGATTTAATTATAGAAAGATTTAATTATAGTAAGATTGTTTTTAATAGATGTCAAACGAGGGGTAATGTGTCATCATTTTTTATTTACTCGAAAAGAAAGGGAAATAGAGAAAGTATAGTAAGAGTTAAATATAGTAAGATTGTTTTTAATAGATGTCAATCGTGGAGCAATGCGTCGTCATTTTTTATTTTCTCGGATTTTTGAAGAGAAATAGAGAAAGTATAGCAACCGCCAAAATATTCGAATTTGAGTTTTTAACGAATCTCCACATGTTCAAAAAATACTTTCTTTCAAATTCAAAAAATACTACGAAAACGCTTTCAGCAAGATGAATGAAATTCGGTGTCTTAATACTAAATTTGCAAATTTGTTTGCGAAAAGTTCGTTTGTGCACCTTTTCGAGTATAATTTAACACGATAATTATAAAACGAATCGAGTTAGATAGATATAATTCGGCACACAAATTTAACACCAATAGTGCAGAGGCTTGTTAAATGTTGAGCCGAGATCAACAAAGGGCTATAAATATTGTAATGAAATTTTTAAGCCATATAATAACCTCAAGACTGAGTGATCACTTTTGTCTTATGGTCATGTTACCACAAGTCAAAAGTGATCATTCATTTTATCTGGCTACTAACTCTAATGTTGCATGTTTGATCTTTGCTAACTCCAATAGCTAAAGAGTTACGATTTAATTAGACTGTAGAAAAAAAAATTACACGTTCACCGCCACTACGCTCGTCTGATATCAGGACCATCTATCTAATTAGATGACTCCGAACTTTGCTATCTTTTAACTGTAGTAGAGAAGGTGTCATCTAATAACATAAATGATTTGGTCCTAGAAAAGAACAGAATCTACGAGTTACCTCGTAGTTGGCAGCCAACGGGAAAAAAATTGTACTCGGCTTTTGTGTATGTCTTTATATAATGGGAAAAATTATATAATTATCGAAAAATCCGATTTCAAATTTTGATAAGTCTTCAAGGTTTAGTTTCAAGTGTCAGATTTTGAAAAAATTATTCTTGTAATATGTTGTTAGGTTTGTGAATAAAATAATTCTAAAAAAGAGAATGAGCTATAGAATTGAAATTTAATTGATAATTTATACATAAAAAATTTAAGTGCGTATCAAATTTTAAAAGATATCTATGAAAATTCGACCGTTTCTGCGCATGCGTAAGACATAAAGTCTCAACGAGCCAAATGGTTGTAATTTGACAATAATTTTTGCACTAGAATTATACTTTTCATCAATGTCACTAAATTCGTTCGTTTTCTGATTGACGGTTGATTTGTTATTTCATCTGTACTTCAATACTGCTACAGAAAATCTCAATCATAAAACAGAACAAGAAAAGCAAAATTAAATATTTAGTAACCTCGATTTGGCAAAAGTTTTTGTCATCAATATGACACATGTTTATCAAATTTGAATCAAACCTATATCTAAAAAAATATATTTCTTCATTTTAGCAATCTAACAAAAAGAATAATTTTTAAAAAAACTTTATATTTTCATCATTTTATTTAAAAGAAAGTGAAAAATGCTGTGGTTTTTTCCTCCACTGTTAAAAATACATTTTCTTTTCTATGAAAAGTAATAGTCATTCCATAGCTGACTGAAATGTTCTCTGCATCTACGAAAAATATGATAGTGAGAAATTTATTTCTTTTTTGAAATAAGAAAAATTCCATCATCTGTTATTTATTTTTTCCCTAGCTTTTAGTGAAATAATTTTTCAGTAACTTAAAATTTCAATAATTTATCTTATTGAATGGATATGTCTAAAGAACTTAATGCCATTTTATATTTTAAGACGTTTGAAAAAAAACATCGTAAATAAAATTTTTAAGTCTAGTTTCTAACATGTATTATTGATATCAAAAGTTTTCATGCCTCGGAACAAATATGTTTAAGACACGGTTACAGTTTTTATCTTAGCGATATTTTATAACTAAAAGAACTGGGCATATAGTATAGCACATTATTTGTAATATGTGTTTGAAATTAAATTGTGTATGCATTTGAGCATGCAATGATATTATGGAAATCTTCCGGGTTTTCGATAAATTCGATAATAGATAACACTACTGTGTTCAATGAGGAAAATATGAAGCACACTTAGCAAGACATAGCCAAAATATTCACGAAGACAACACTTACATACATTAGTTATACACTAATACACAGTACAATGTCGAATCAATGAATAATTGTAATTAACACTTTAAAGGAAAATGTCATCTGATTAACTCGCTTTTAGTTCTTTTTCTCTCTGTCAGTTATATGCGTTTCTCTGATCAGATATAAAATTTCGCTACTCGTTTCTTGATTCAGGTATCGCCATAATTCTTGAATTTTCTAGAACTTTGAATTTTGTCATCAAATTTATCGGCAAGATTAGAGTCACCGATTTTGCATGTATTCAGCATACGTTAAAAATATCTGAAATATACCCTTCTTTATTACGAGCCTGGCTTCGCAGGAAGATATTATTGCAGATTCATAACAATATGCATACTGGACGTACAGTAATAGTACACAGAGTTTACATTAGTGGTACACCAGTGCAAAAATTTTGTTTGAGTATTTCTCAATGCTTGCAACTTTTGGCAAACACTTTTTAGATCATACACCATATTAAATAGCATTAATTTAGTCGTGTCAACAAATTCTCCTATAACGTATATTTCATCACAAAATAATAATAATGATATTTAAAATTATATTAACAATACAAGATATATTATCGCAAAAAATAATAATAATATTTAAAATTATGCTAAAACTACGAAATTTCGATTATGAGCTCAAGGCTTTATTATGCATTCATTAGATAGCAATGATTGCAAAGTAAAATTGATCATATTTTTAAGATGTAGGGTCAGTCTAAAGTGTATTTTGTGTATCTCTAAATTTGAGGGCTGTAGGAGGGGGTGGATAGGTCATGACATTTCTATGAGCCATGAACTTCCATAAACAATATAAATTGGCAAAATTTAACCAATGACTGGAATTGGTTCAATGGTGTTTTTTTTTTTTTTTTGATAATTATACGATATAAATATGTCAAGTTTAAAGCTACTTTTGTTTGATTCATGAGTATTTATCAACGTCCACAATTGTAATATGCACTTGTATTTATATTGCTCTTATATTATTATTATTAATTAATTAAATTCATTTCCATCATAAAACTGCAGAAAAATGTCTCTTCTTTTAAAGATGAGGATGTTAGTGATATACGGAGCCATTTGTCCTTGAGAAAGAGTAAACAAAAATCAATTTCCTTAAGTTCTCTGCATACAAAACTAGTTTTGACTGAGTTAACTCGTAAATTATGTTTACCTTTCAGTCTAATTTTAAGCAATTTTTTTGTCCCATCCATGGAAATTAAAGATCAGCATAACAACTTATTGCTGAAACTGCTCCTACAGTTGTTAGCAGGTCATCTCAACAATCCTTCAACGTCTTACCTTGCACCATTCCCCCAAGGTTTGTAGCGTTAAAAAACACTTCACTGTTACGGTTAGGAAAGTTTTTGAAATCCCTCACCGCCGTACTTGTCCAATTAACTACCCATTGTAGCTTAATTAAGTGGCTTAACTTCTTGGAATGAATTTTTAATATTTCGGGTTTTAAATGAGTTTGTGCATCATTACCCTTGTTAATTACGTTTTGGGTCTCTTTAACTTTTAATGATGTCTTCGCTTAAGTGTCCTTTAATCATTCCTAGAATCGCAAATTGTATTTTCATTTGTCTAGTTTTGTAAAGAATGAATTAACCTATCGTTCATGGTGTACTGAAACATTTGTCTGGGACAATTAATATTTGACTTTAAGTGTTTGTAAAAGATTTGGAAGTGAGTAATTGGTCTTGATAAATTGAAATGGGCCTCTTTATTACCATCTAAACAGAAAATGTCCGTTTTTCCGTTATGTGTGCTTTTCCGTTGTGCAAAAAATGTGTACTTTTCCCTTAAATGTGTGCTTTTATAAGGGCGCAACTAAAAAAAATCGCCAAATAATCAATAGCCGGAAAAAGTTAAAAGTCACTAAAAAATGCAAAATTACAACAAATTTCATGTAGTTACTGTTGGCGACTTTTTTAGCTTTTTGTTCACTTTGGCGACATTTGTTTTGTCTTCCGCTTCGCATGGCTACTTGACTCGCGTATGGTTCACATTGGCGACATCTTGCGCCCGTATAATGGAATACTACAAGAAAACATATTTTACAACTATTCAGAATCCAAAGATCAGTCCTTAAAAATGGCCTTTATATCGCATCAAATCGAGATGTTAACGTAACTGAGTTTAAAAATTCCTCCTGTGTTTTTAATTAAAACGTCTAAGTGCAATACATACAGAAATAAAGATGATGCGTTTCAATGGTTGTGAGATTGAATTTTAAGTAAATAGATGCTCAATTTTACTTTCTCGTATACATAGTATGGCGAACGCATAGAAATCGTTCCTCTTAGGGACTCTTAGAACAAACTAATGACGTATGATTTGTATGATAACATACATTTGTTAATGGTACTTCTTTCTTAAATTTAATAATGTGATGGTCATGCCGTGTGAGTTCTGTCCTCGTCTGGATCAAAAACCGCCGTGTTGGCTTATGGCAGTTGGGGCTCTTTAAATATGCCGTGGCTGCAAAGTCCTCCAAGTCCCTATAACAATACCTCTGGAGGTACTAAATCAGGGATGAGTCGGTCTCTGATTTGGATCTCAATTCTGACTTGAGGATGGATGAATGAGTGTATGAATAAGTTCTACCACCCCCTTAAAAGGGTTGTGCCGTGTGTGTTCTAGCAAAGTCGCACTTTCACCTTAACGGCGCTCGTTAACAACGAAAGGCACAGACTTCTGCCTTCATTCGAAAAAGCTACTCTCATTCGGCTTGGTGTGACCAAGTGGCATTAGACCCACCCGTCATGCCTCGTTTTTTCGACTTAGATCAGGACACTTTCTTCAAGGAAAGCAAAATCTCGCTTCATATAATCTATATAAATAAAAATGAATGTTTGTCTGTAATGCCTTTCTAAACCATTCATCCGAATGCGATGAAACTTGGTCAGCTTATTGTTTATCCCTACGGGATGGTTATAGAGATAGTACAATTATCTAAAATAAAAAATAAAAATTTGGATCTTACCTGCATCTATTTATCAAGTATAAATCTCCAAAAAGCTAGCTCGCTGAGGAGACACAATAGATTCAGTAGAAATGCTAAATCCAAGTTAAAGTCAATATCGTATAGCTATAGTGCATAAATGCCATGTAAGTCATTCTTAGAGGTAACAACTTTATTGCAGATTATGCAAAAAAAAATTTGGGGAGAGTGATCCTGGAGGTTTAACATTTTCATTAAAAAGTTAATTACTTTTTAGCTTTTTTTGTAGTAACTTCCGAAAATATTTGTCGAAATAATTTTGTGCTATTTCAATTTTCAAAAAAAAAATATCTTTTCATGGTATAAATATATTTTCTGTGTTTAATCAATTGGAAAATAAAATATTTTAATTCTGTTTTCTAACATTAAACGAAAATTCAGAGCGAATATTATACGAATCATAAATAGTTTCTTTCATTATCTTTCTTAAAGAAAAAGTTTTATAAATCGAAAAGAATACACAAACTTAATACATGAAAATGAATATTTTTTTGTGGAATAGAATTATAAAAAAAGAATAAATCGTATTTATGCTTCTCCTTTATATGTCCTCCAATTTCAATGAATATATATTTACTGCCGACAAGAAAATAAATATCATTCTTAAATAAACAAGATAACTATTTCAAATTCCAAACAATGTACCCTGGTGCGTTGCTGGTTCGGTAGTATATATATATCCAAAATTTTATTTTTATAAATCTTTTAATTTAATATTTAAAACTCTGAAACACTAAATGACTTTGTAACTAAAAAATAATTCAAATTTTTTCCAATTGTTTGAATTAAAAATTGGTAAACAAACCTTTAAAAGCATTTTAAGATAAATAAATTAGAAATGATAATGGACATTAGCAGATTAGATTTTCAGTGTGGGATTTAAAGGAAACATTATCGTATTCAAAATTAAAATATTAGCGACGTAAGATTATATTTTATTCAAAAGAAAAAAATTTCGTTTAAATCTTTAGGAAATTTAAGAAAATAAAAATATGCAAAGGTTTTAAATAAACTATTTTATGATGATAAGCTGAGATAGTAACTTATTTCCTTTCATAAAAGCCATCTTATCTGTTTTCTGCAAGAATAAAAAATTTCGCGTTCTTTCATCTGAAGAAAGTTTTATTTTTTGAAAAAACGAAGTTCTATTATATAGTGTATATTGTTTTGATGTTCAAAGAAAACTTGCTTTAATAATTCATAAAATAATTTTTTAGAAAATTTTTATATTAAATTACTTGAATCTATTTAAATTTTATTCGAAAATTTAAAAATGCAGTAAAAGAATTATTAAAACATTGCCTAAATATTAAATTTTCCATTTGCTGTATTATTTAAAATTGATTATTTATTTGATTTATGTTTTTCAGCAATTTTTCATGAACAAAATCCAGATGGAGTTTAATTGAAAACTTAGAAACAAAATATACATTTAATATTTAGTCACTTTAGTAATATAAATAAAAATAGTTTTTTTTAATACAAGTTTATTCATGCTTTCAAATTTTGACTTTATTTTAATAATTTTCTGTTTCTTAGCTTTGAATTTATGACTGGTTATTATATTTGTTAAAGAACCTGTACTCCAGGTGGCACAACTCATATAGAATCAAAAATTAATGGATTATTCAGTTTTATTGAGTTCTTAAAATATTAAAATATATAATCGAAAACACACATTACAAAAAATTTCAGAATGCAGTGGAAATGAGTAAAAAAAAATTAATCACCAAATTTTTTTAAAAAGCAAATTTGAAAAAATCTCTTACCAAATATATTTTTAAAAACAAATTTGTGAAAGTCATTTACCAAATTTATATTAAAAAATGTTTGAAAATTACTTATTAAATTAATTTTTTTTAAACAAATTCAGAAAAATCACTTACCAAATTTATTATCTATATGTTACCAAAATCACTTACTCAATATAGTTTTAAAGGAAGAAAGAAAAACGAGTAAAAGAATGGTGCATCGTCCTTGAATCTTTTATATAAATTCAATCTGAATTTTAATTGAATTAAAATTATTTTATTATAAAATTATAAAATAAAAATATTATTAAAATTATTTTATTATAAAATTATAAAATAAAAATATTATTAAAATTATTTTATTATAGTTTTAATTTGTAGCACTTTAAACTATTTGTTTCAATCTTGTAATCACCAATAGTATTAAATTTCACACTTAAGGGTATGAAAAGTATTCTGTCTATTGAACATCCAAATAAAATTGTTGAATTAAAGAAAATTCTTTCTGTAACATTTTAGAATGGAATAATGTTTTAATAATTTGACACATATATAATATTCATCAAGATGAAAATATTTTTTGTTAATGAAAATTAATTTTTAATTAATGACTCTAAAGTTCGCTAAGACATCCTCAGCAGTGCGAATAAAAAACGAAGCATTTTTTTTAAATGTAACAATAATTATATACTGACGGCTCGTAGTGTAAATACAATGTGGGAAAAATTTTTTAATCTGTTTAATATTTGTTTTCAATTTTTTAATTACAAATACAAAGTAATTCAAAATTAATATAGCGATTACAAACGGCGCTAACCATTTAATGAAAAATAATTTGTCGATAAGATTAATACATAATGTAGATGGAACTACAAAAATTTCTTTACATCTATGGTATATATATTCAAAATTTTTTGATTCCAACTACATAATGTGTTAATCTTATCGATAAATTCTTTTTCATTAAATATTTATAGCTGTTTGTAATCGCTGTAGTCATTTTGAGTTATCCTGCAATTTTATAGAAAAATATTGCAATTTATTCAATCATATTATCATCTATGCTTTGCGTTATTAAAATTCAAATACCCATTGAACGAAACTAATTTTAAATCATATAACAAATAAGTAATATATAAAAAAATGAAGTCAATTCCTTCTTAGGTCAGCAGAGAAAAGTTTTATTTTAGCTACTTTTTTATTAAATAATGATCAAAAATATTATAAAGTTTCAAATATTATATGAATGTATAGCATCAAAATATTATTAATGAAGAATGCGAGTTCAGTTATTTTAGTTACTTTTTGTTAGTTAATGATCAAAAAGATTACTATGAAAATATTATCGATTTTCGCAAGGATTGAACTGGCATTCTTCACCTTCATGAGAAAAATACTGAAATCCCTGCATTTTACCAATTGAGCTACTGCCTGTTGATTTCAATTTTCATTTCACACTGCTAAAATTCTGTTTAATGTACTAAAAATTAATTTAATTTAATTAATTAATGAATATTTGAAAAATAACTCTATTAACCTCAAGTATCCTCTACTACAAGTTTTAAAAAATTTATTTGAACTGGAGTGGATCAATAAAAAGTATTTTATTGAATATATATATATATATATCACGATTTATAAAAAATCCGTGTATATTTATACAGAGAAAGTCTGGAAGTAAAAGTAGGAATTATAAAAAGGCTTTACGAAACGATTTTTTTAAAACTTTTGTGTTATTTCCACTTTTATTTGTTTAGATGTTTATTTTGAATCTCTACTACTCTCAAGAAGGGTAACTGAGTCTTTGTCACTGTTTTAGTAACACATAATTTATGTTTCAATATTTGTTTTTTATTAAAGGTTGTTTTTTTTAATTGCATCTTCCTAAAAAAAATTCCAACTCGTACTATAATGACAGTGACTTTATTTTCAGTACTCCAATTCGAAAACTTGGAAATAGTAAAAAAGAAAAGGAACTGGACTGAATACTTTTTATATCGTCTGCTGAAAAATCTCTGTTTTTCCACTTTTCCATGTCTTTTTTTTCTGACAGGATTTGGACGTTCGTAACAGCTTGTGGCTGGAAAGACATTCGATTTTTCGTTCCACTTTTTTCTTCAAAAGTTTTTTCTCGCCTGGGTTTATTCTTTATTTTTTTCTTTATGGACTTTTTAATATATTTGCCAGTAAACGCTTTATTTTATGCATGTACATCTCTGCTGCCGTATGGATTTTAAAAAAATTTACGATTTATTTGATTCTTTTTGGGAGCAGATTTATTTGAGATTTTCTCACCAAGTCCTCCGTTCACTACAGAATACAATTTTGCTTACTCCAAACTTTCGAATTTCGGATTTCTTTGCATAAAAGTTGGATCTGTCAAGTTTATTCTTTCTTTTCTTTTATTGTTTTCTTTTTTTTTTTCTTTTTCCCTCCTCATTCGTGTTTATAATCCTCTCTCACAGTTTTTTCTGGTTGCTTTTTCCCTTCAAAAAAAGTTTTAAATCTTTTTCGGCTTATTTAATCCGAAAAAGATTCCAGTTTCCGCCACCGTGGATTTAAGGGTTACTTTCAGGCGAATAGGAAAAGTGAAAGAAATTTATTAGAAAATGAAGAAAAAAAGAAGAAGAAAAGATGAGAAACGACAGAGTTTCAAGTTTCTGAACTTTTTTTTCCTTAGTCGCTGTTTTATAAATCGAAGTATATAGGCATTTCGGAGTGAAGAAATGGTTTACATTTTGCAGATTTCTTCCCCCTTAAAATATAGGAAGTTGATTTATTTTATTATTCTGACGACGAACACCTATAAATTAAATTTAGTACCATTTTAAGCACATTTTACAAGAAAAATATAAATAACATGTGACTTATATTTTGTAATAATTATCGGTCTGCAGACCATAAGTCAGCCCCTTATCTTTTATATTTCCTAACTTTTTTTCTCGTTGTAAATTGCAAAATAACAATATAAAAGTAGCAGAATTCGTCTCTTCCAAACTTTTTCGTGTACTCTCGAATAAATACTCTGAAATACCTTATAGATAATATACCTTTATCTTTTATAATTCCAAAATTTATTTTTTAACCTTATAACTAACAATATAAAAGTAGCAGAATTCGTCTCTTCCAAACTTTCTCGTGTACTCTCTATTAAATACCCTGAAATACCTTATAGATAATATACCTTTATCTTTTATATTTCAATAAAAACAAAAATATACAATAACTAACTAACTATAACTAACAATATAAAAGTAGCAGAATTCGTTTCTTCGAAACTTCCTAGTATAGTTTTTAACAAATATATGTTATTAACCACATACCATTTAAGAAAAATAGTATGGAATAACCTATTAGTGTGCAATCTTTGTGGAAATTTTGGTCAATTCATTGCTGCAATGCAGTTAATACACTGATATCCGAAAAACGAATGTGTATTAAACTCCTTTTTTTTATTGAAGAATGTATAAAATCCCTGTGCACTACAAAATATCACACGGGGCTTACAGAAGTAAGTATTCAAAACATAACAAAAGTAAATAAAAAAATTTAAGTTATGAAGGATTAATATAAGAATAAAATAAAATAAGAAAATATGTTAAGAATAAGAAAATTTAACTGGTGTCGATAGTAAATTAACCAAGTGTTTTAAGAGCACTTCTGTTTAAAACAAGTTGATAAAAATCTGCTGGCTACGTTATATTAATGGCTTGGAGATCCAGTCTTAGATTCTGTCTTGTTCCGGCAAACTTAGAACACAGAAGGAGCACATGTTCAACATTTTCCTCGCCACCAATGTTAGAATCACAGGTAGATGATGGAGACAAGTTAAATTTATATCGGTAGCTTTTAAAGTTGCCATGACCAGATCTCAAACACTATTTAAAAGAACTTAAATTCTTTTTTTACTTAAACTTTTGCTATAGATATTGCGCTGTAGACCATGATTTATAACTATTTTTTATATTTTCAAACTTTAATTATTTTTCAAATAAAAATAATGGACAATATAAATAATAACTGTATAAAACTAACAGAATTCGTCACTCCAAAACTTTTATATTATACTTTCTAATAAATGTACAAAAATAGCACGGAATAACCTATTAGTGTGCGATCTTCATCGATTTCCATTTAATATACAAGCACCAGAAAAACGAATGTGTATTAGGTTCATTTAAAAAAAAATAGATACCATGCGAAATATTTTAATCCTGAATTCCTTTGACCTCAGAAAATAATAAAGAAATAAGTTTTTTTGTAAGAAAAAAACAAACAAATTGCAATACTTATTGCTTTACAAAGCATGAGTCAGTCTTTTTATCTTTTATATTTCCAAATATCTATTTTTTCAAATAAAATAAATCTCTACTTATTATAAATACTATCTATATCATATTTATTAGAAAATTTAGATGTTTGTTATTCAATCACGCCACAACGGTTGAACTGAATTGGATGAAATTTGGCACAAAAATAGATCATAGTCAGGAATATCATTGGCTTTTTTTTTATTCCTGTTAATTGAGTGGTTCATTTTTTATTCATTAAAAACTGTAATTAATAAAAAAACTGTGATTAATTAAAAACTGTCTGTAGCTTAAGGCTTAAACCTTAAAAAAATTTGTACCTTTGCTTATTGTTACAAATTGATACA
>JAPMOQ010020951.1:136729-163590 GCA_026543055.1 Argiope trifasciata
CATTTCAAAATTTTTCTTAGATTTTGGCTCATTTTATTCATCACTACGTTCTACGATTTGTGTAGAAAGAAAACTGAGATTTCTTCATTACAATTTTGTGTAGAGTGTTAACCGTTTTCGTTAAATTTCATTAAAATTTACTAAAAATTTTAATATTTCTATTATACTTCAAATATTTATTTTGAGAAATATTAACTAAAAATGTTAATATTTCTTAAAATATATTATACTTCAAATATTTATTTTGAGAAATATTAACTAAAATTGTTATTTCTCAAAGTATATTATATTTCAAATGTTTATTTTGAGAAATATTAACTAAAAGTGTTAATATTTCTCAAAATATATTTTATTTCAAATATTTATTTTGAGAAATATTGACTAAAAATGTTAATATTTCTCAAAATACATTATATTTTCAAATATCATTTTTTATTTATAGTATTTTATATTATAATTGACAATACAATGGTATTAAATATATTTTTAAAAAATCCGAGTTTTCAAAAATTTTCTTTCAAACGTTGTCAGATACCTTAAACAAAATCTGAAAGACAAAAAAAAAACCCTCTGCTCTTGAAATCTTTTAAAAAAAATAAAACACAACATCAAGAATTGCGAGATGTGTTACTGGACAACCATCTGGTCCATTCTCATAAATAACATTTTTGCGTAAAAAACCGGAATTTTACGAAATAATAAAAGCGATAAATAACCCTACATTTTAAAATTATGCAAACGACAGCTCAAAAAAGTTGAATGCACGGCAACATTATCATTTTCCAAAATGCTCTAAAAAGCGGATTCTTGGAGGATGACGATGCATCAAGTGGCATCCTCTGAAAGGTTTCCCTCTCGATAATGTACAAAATTGCTGGGATGACAGGCACTGGCACTTGCTCAAATTTGCGAGCACTCGAGTCGATACTCAGCACTTGAAAGGTTTCAGGCAGCTGTTTTAAGTGGTTTCAACTTAGCATAGACTTGCGTTATTTATGGGCTTGGATATGGCACGTCTGTGGGAAGGAATATTCTTCTTTTACCCCTCAATTTTTTTGGTTTTATTACATCCATGGTCATATTGAGAGGAAAACTTAATATTTATTGAGTTTTGGAATTAATTTTACGTGGTTTTTAAAGCTATTCCAAGTTTCCTGAAGTGTTTTTGAAATATATAGCGTTTGAAACACATTTTAAGTGCTTAACTTCGATACTAAAAAAATGAGTTTATTACTGTTTCGAATTTCAATACAGCTATATATATTTAATGATACTAAATAAATTTGAAAAATATTATTTTTCTCAAATTCATCATGTATAAAATACATAAATTAAAAACGAAAATTAACAGATATAATAGTCTCCTTAAAACTTGATCGCATGTACTCTAATAAACTTTAACATGATAATGTCTAATGACATAGTATTCGTACAATAGTTATAAGGTGTTAATTTTTAACTATCGTGAATTCATAATTTTTATTGAAGCTATCATGGCGTCCTTGGCGAGTCATTTGGCGATGAAGCCCTGGTATGTTATCAATATTATTTTTACTGAAGCTATCTTGACGTCCTTGGCGAGCTGTTTGGTGATGAAGCCCAGGCATGTTATCCATACTATTTTTATAGAAGCTATCATGGCGTCCTGGGTGAGTTATTTGGCTATGAATCCCTGGCTTGTTACCAGTAGTATTTTATGGAATCTATCGTTAGTAAGTTATTTGGCGATGAATCCCTGGCAGGTTATCAGCATTATTTTTTATTGAATCTATCATGACGTCCTTGGCGAGTTATTTGGCGATGAATCCATGGCTTGTTATAAGTATTATTTTTTATTGAATCTATAATGACGTCCTTGGCGAGTTATTTGGCGATGAATTCCTGGCAAGTTATCGATATAGTTAATTTTACGTGGTTTTTAATGATATTTTGAGTTTTCTAAAGTGTTTTTGAAATATATAGCGTTTGAAACACATCTTAAGGTATCCGACTACGTTCGAAGAAAAAATTTTGAAAGATTGGATTTTTTTTTTTTAACTATTGAAAACTCTGGTTTTCAGAAGTATTTTCAATTATGATGCAAAATACTATGAATATAAAATAATTATTTGCAAATGTAATATATTTTGAGAAATGTGAAAATGTGTTGAAAATTTTAATGAAATTAAACCAAAACGCTTAACACCCTAGACAAAATCATAATGCAGCAATCTATTTCTCTTTGTATACAAATTATAGAATACAATGATGAATGAAAAGAACCAAAATCGAAGAAATATTTTGAGATGCAAAGAAGTAATGGGTAAAAATATAGGTATATATGCATTTATTCCTTAAATTAAACTAACAATTTTCTAAAAGAAAAAACCACTTATAAATGAAAAAGTATTTCGCCAACAATAAAACTTTCATTGCCCATATCATTTAAAACACACGCTTAAATTTTTATGTAAATACCTTTATTAGTTTTTGAGATACCATGTTAACGGTGGAGAATTTTTTATGAAAATTAAAGTTTTGAGAAAATTGAAGCTAAAGATATATTTTAGATGAAAAATATGTGACCCTGAATGATATATCAGGCCTTCCTTTCCTTAAAAAAGACAAACTGTTTTGGAAAGAAGGGAGTCTGAACTACAAGAAATAACAATTTTAAGAAAATTCGCCAATGTGGTCAGTAACCAGTTTTTTTAACGTAGTCGGATACCTTAAGTGCTTAAATTTGATACCAAAAAAATAATGAGTTCATTGCTGTATTGAATTTTAGTACAGCTATGTATATTTAATGCTACTAAATAAATTTGAAAAATAATAAATATTTTCCCCAAATGCATCATGTATAAAGTACATAAATTGAAAAAGAAAATTAACAGAGGTAGTGATCTCCTTAAAACTTTGTCGCGTGTACTCTAATGAACTTAACATGTTAATGTCTAATGACATACATAGTATTTGTACAGTAGTTATGAGGTGTTCATTTTTAATTATCGTGAATTCATCATTTTTGTTGAAGCTATCATGGCATCCTTGGTGAGTTATTTGGCGATGAATCCCTGGCTCGTTACCAGTATTATTTTTTATTGAAGCTATCATGAAGTCCTCGGCGAGTTATTTGTCTATGAAGTACTGGCATGTTATCAAGATTATTTTGATTGCCGCTGTCGCAAAATCTCGACTTCAGATCCGGAGGCTTCCAGGTTCGTAACCTAGATCCACTAAATATCTACCAGGTACATGAGAATGGTGCACGTTAACTCTGACGATATGTTCCGTACTTCCTCCTATGGCCGCTGTGGCCTGGTGGTAAGGTCTCGGCTTCGGAACCGGAGGATTTCAAGTTCGAGACCTGATTCTACCGAAGAACACTCGTGTGAGGGGGTCTCACACGTTAAATAGGGCCGCGGTGGCCTGGTGGTAAGGTCCCGGCTTCAGAACCGAAGGGTTTCAGGTTCGAGACTCGATTCCGCCGAAGATCCGTCGTGTGAGGGGGTCTCTTGCACGTTAAATCTGTCAGGCCAAACGTCCTCCCGCTGGTGTGGTGTGGTGCGGAGTGGAGAGGGGGTGTCACTTCAGGTGTCGTCGTCATCTGACTGTGGTTCAAAATGACGAGGTCCGTCCCAAAATAGCCCTCGTGTTGCTTTAAACGGGACGTTAATATGACTAAACCTAAAACCAAACCACACGTTAAATCTGTCAGGCCAAATGTCTTCCCGCTGGTGCGGTATAGCATGGAGAGGGGGTGTGCCTCCTCAGGTATTGTCCTCGTCATCTGACCGTGGTTCAAAATGACGAGATGCTTTCCAAAAAATAGCCCTAGTGTTGCTTTACAACGGGACGTTGAAATAACTAAACTAATCTAAACCGTACATCCTCCTGGATGGGGTGCAAAAGTTTATAGAAAGAGATGCAAACTCATGCATCATCCTCGTGATCTGATCAAGACTAAAAAATGTGAGGTTCATCTCAAGACAGTTTTAGAATTATTTTTAAATGAGACATCAATAAAACTAAAAGAACACGTTCATTCACACTACCCTCGCCTGATATCAGGACTATCTATCTAATGAGATGCCCCTTTCTTTTAACTGTAGTAGAGAAGGTGTCATCTAATAACATAGTTTGGTCCTAGTTTGGTTTGGTCCTAGAAAAGAACGCAATCTACGAGTTATCTCGTAGTATACTGTTAACGTGTTAAATCAAATCGTATTTTGCTGCTTCTTTGGAATTGAAATTCCATTCTGCGTTTTTAAATAATATATTTCTATATGCCTGAGCTATCTTTGAAGTTTGTAAATGATTTTAAGCGACATTTTAACGTATTGGTGACTTTTTAAATGTTGTTTAGACAATAAAAGAGGCCGCGTTGGCCTGGTGGTGAGGAACCAAAGGGTTGCAGGTGCGAGGCCCGATTCCACCAAATAACCGCCATGTAAGCTGTTCTAGAACACATTAGATCCGTCAGGGCCAAATGTCCCCCGCTGGTGTGGTATTTAAGTTTGGAAAGGGGTTACCAGCTCAGGTGTCGTCTTCGTCATCTGACAGAGATTCAAAATGACGAGGTCCGTCCCAAAACAGTCCCAGTGTTGCTTCAAAACAGGACGTTAATATAACTAAACTAACTAAAGGTCTTTTCACACGGTGAAATTTCGTCCGCACTTTCCCTTTTCTTCCCTCAAAAACCGGTCAAGCAAGTTTCATAATCGACAACTTTTTCTAACCAGCTAGAAAATGCCGTCGGAAATAGTGTCCGCAAACGAAATTCAACCAATCATGTGAAACTTTGAAGTGACGTCACTTTCGTTGTCCTTTGCTGATGGGAAGTGCCGACGATATTTTGCAGTGTGATAAGACCTTAAATAGACTTAATAAAATTCAGTTTTGGTTTTTATCCAGATTCTGAAATCCATTTGCTTTATATGCATATTATTTCTATAAGGTTTTTTTTTTTTTCGTAATTTACAGTTGTGCAAAAAAAACTAGGTACTATTATTATTTTTAGTAAACTCGTATGTAGCAATTACTTATACTAATTGCTTACTGTTATTATGAAGGGTGGTGTTAAAAAAATAAAGCCATTAAGGTTGACTGAAGACATTAGGATAATGATCTTTGGGATATTGTGAAACAAATTGTTTATATAAGGGGTTTAGTCTTGTATTCTTCGTTTTAGTCCTTCTGATGTAATTCAGACAAATAATAAGTTGCAAATATATAAAAATATATGTATGAATGTCTTAACTAAGTTTCATAGTTAAATATATATATTTTTTAAGTATCATAATACAATATATTTATCCTTCGACTTTTACATGAATATATTAATATATTATATAATTTTGGGGACACTAACAAAAAATGCAATTAATTTCAATGTTGTTGTTGTTGTTGTCGTGTCCGTGTTTTTCACGTAAAGGGAGTGCAGTAGCTTCTGGGGGTAAAGACCCCTGAGCACCCAGAGGGCAGAAGTCTGACTTCTAACTCACACACACGACACAAACCTCTTTAGGGGGTGATCGAATTCATTCATACACTCATTCATCCATCAGCAAGTCGGAATTTAGATCCAAATCAGAGACCGACTCATCCCTGATTCAGTACCCCCAGAGGTACCGTTTTGTTATGGGAACTTGGAGGACTTTGCTGTCTCGACATATTTAACGTGCCCCAACTGCCATTAGCCAACACGGCGGTCTTTGGCCAAGACGAGGACAGAATCCGCGACCTTTCGGTTACGAGACTGACGCTTTACCAACCAGGCTACCGCGGCCTTCTAAAATGTTAGTAGCAATTAGTAATAACTAATGATGATGATATCGTGTCCGTGTGTCCACGGAAAGGGGGTGCAGTAGCTTCTGAGGGTAAAGACCCCTGAGCACCCAGAGGGCAGAAGTTTGACTTTTAGCTCAAATGAAGGTGACACACACATTCGCGTGCACGACCCCTTTTTACAGGAGGGTTCATTCATACACCTCACAGATAGAACACAGAACAACCATGCCCGAAGTGGGACACGAACCCGGGACGCCCAGATCACGGGAAAGACACGCTACCCCTAAGCCAGGACGCCGGAAATTAATGGCAATATGATACAGAAATGAAAGTGTTGTCGTTACTTTACTACTTTTCATTATATTTGCCGTTTCTATTGAAACATTTGCCCCATATGAATAGGTTTGGAAATCCAAGTTTCATAGAAAGCCGACAAAAGCGTGTAGAAAAACCCTGTCTCTTCTACTATTTGAAGTCATCATCAAACTTGTTGTTTTTGTTGTTGTTACTTATGCCACTTTACAAGTTTGCTGGCAGAAAGCGGTCAGTGATTTAAGGTATCCGACAACGTTAAAAACACTGGTAGTCAAAAACATTGGCGAATGTTTTTTTTAATTATTATTTCTTGTAGTTCAGACATTCCTCTTTCCAAATTGGTTTATCTTTTCTAGGAAAAGGAAGGCCTGATTTATCACCCAAGGTCATATATTTTTCAGTTAAAATGTGTTTTTAACTTCTATTTTTCCAAAAATTTAATTTTTATAAAAATTCTCCGCCATTAGCATGATATCTGAAAAACTAATGGAGGTATTCACATAAAAATTTCAGCGTGTGCTGCTTTAAATAATATGGGCAATGAAATGAACCAAAAGTTTTATTGTTGGTGAAATATTTTTTCGTTTAAAAGTGTTTTTAGAAGGATTATGTTGTGAATTTATGGTAAAAATGTATATATACGTATATTTTTACCCATCACTTCTTTGCATCTCAAAATATTTCTTAGATTTTGGTTCAGTTCACTCATCGTTGTATTCCATAACTTGTGTAGAAAGAAAAATTGGATTGCCGCATTACAAGTCTGTGTAGAGTGTTAATCGCTTTAGTTAAATTTCAACAAAGTTTACTGCAAATTTTTCTATTTCTCAAAATATATTATATTTTCAAATAATGTTTTGCATTTATAGCATTTATAATTAACAATATATCTAAAAATCACGAACAGTTTTTAAGAAATCAATAAATTTTCATTCGAACGTAGTCGGATACTTTGTGGTGATATCTTAATAAGACAAATAACAACTACGGGAGATGAGCATGCTTTTGTCCTGTGGTTATGTTATCGACCTTCAAACCGAAAGGTTTCATGTTCTATTCTGAGTCAACATCACCTCCCACAATGGTAACCTCGGACGTGATGAATCTTCACCTTCAAGCAACTGATGTGTGGCGCCATCTACCCGCAACCAAAGTCGTCAGACTCATTTGACGCAGCAACACAAAGTCGTCAGACTCACTTGACGCAACAATCTACGCACGCTTGGCGTAACTAAAAAGCTCTCCGCTGGCCAAACAAACATGGGTACGGCGCATTAGGTACACAGCAACTACTCACTCAACCAACCAATTCATCACCACTCCACAACAACGCATATCGTTCGTCTAACTCACTGGTGGGTGAGTCTGTGGTGATATCTTAATAAGACAGATAACTATTACGGGAGATGAGCATGCTTTTGCCCTGTGGTATGTTACTGGCTTACAAACCCAAAGGTCCCGGGTTCTATTCCGAGCTCATTTCACCTCCCACAACCTTAAGCCGAAATCGGCGTCTCTTGTTTGTTCTGTAGTCCCAATTAGGGACAAGAGTACGATTTAGCTACTTTCATGCTTCACATTTGCCTGATCTGAACCGGTTTAAAAATCCAGGTCACATAGAAAGCCGTCAACAGCGAGTAGAAAAACGCTGTCTCTCCTACTATTTGAAGTCATGATCAATCTTGTTGTTGTTACTTATGGCGCTTTACAAGACAAAAAGCTGTCAGCGGAAAAGTGCATGTCTTGTTTCTTCAGTAGTGTCAACTAAGGACAAAAGTACGACTTGACTATTTTCATGCTTCACATTCGCTTGCACAAACCCTTTTTACAGGGGAGGGGCACATTCCTACAACTCACAGATAGAGCACAGAAGAACAACCAAGTCTGAACCGGGACTCGAACCCGGGATGCCCAGATCATGGGGAAGACGCGCTACCCCAATGCCAGGAAGCCGGCATCATCAGACTATAGCTTAAAACCACCTAAGAACTTTTCTTATAGCTAAACAAATGAAATTCTGACAGTTCCAAATTCGAATTATATAGTAGGTTCTCTAAACTTCACCAACCGAATATTAGTAATTTTGAAGAAATGGGGAGGGGGGGGGGCTCTACCTAGAACTTACCAGAAAACAGGTCGGACTTGGAATCCTATGATTTTCATCTGCTTAAATCCACGAAACGGTTCATTAGTGATTAAAAACTTTTTTTTTGTTGGTAGCATCCAGCTACAACGTCCCGACTCGCACTGATAGCGTTCTTTGAGACCTAAAATTTTAGCTCTGTTTGAATTGATTTACGGCTAGGACAAATGCAGGTTTATTAATATGTGCTTTACCCCTCTGGCTGATCATCCCGCGATTTTCGTGGCCAACTCAAATGTAGCAATATCTGCTCATCCCGCGATTTTCACGGGCATATGTTTCTCGTATTTGAAGAATTCTAAATTGAAATTTATTAAAATGTGAAGATAACGAAAATTTGGTGTTCTTTCTAATGGTATTTGTCATTGCCAAACCCGCTGACTAATCAGCCATTGCGATTGAATCCGAATTGTGCGTCTCTTGCTTTTTCAGTAGCACCATCTAGGGCCAAGAGTATGACTGTCACTTACGCGTTAAAACCCTTTTTAAGGGGTGGGCTTCATTCATTCATTCATCCACAGATCGTAATTTAAACCTGAATCTGAGAACGATCACCTCTGAACTTGTAACCCCGCTTGTGTGGTGTGGAAAGGGGGGGGCCACCTCTGGTGTCGTCCTCATCATCTGACCGTGGTTCAAAATTATGAGTTTCGTCCTAAAATAGCCTTAGTGTTGCTTTACAGCGGCACGTTAAAATAACTAAACTGAACTGAACTTGTACCCCCAGTGGTATTACTCTCGACATGGAGGACTTTGTGACCACGACAGATTTATACGCACGCCAGTCACTACACACGCGATTATTCGTCTGGAGGGGTTTGAAGTCACAACCTAAAGCCCTACCAAACAGGCTATCTCGGCCTCTTGAGTTGTCATGTTAACATGCAAATTAACAGTTAAATATATAATTCGGAAACTAAGTTTCTCTTATTGGAGAAAATCGGAAAAGAAATTAATTAAAATTTGAGATAACGAAAATCTAATGATTAAAACATTTTCTCCTTATAATGCGTAGATGAGAAATTAAAATTTAAATTGTCCTTTTCTAATTATTATTGCTCATTAGTTTCGAACTCGACTCATTTTGAATAATGAAAAATATGAGCCCAAATTCCTCTTTAGACATCATTTAAGAGCCAAACTCTTTCACACTTCCATGGCCACTTAATCGGAGCTCACACCATTGTCGAATATTTGCATTTAAGCACTTTTAAATTCAGCCCGAGGTCTCATTTTAATGGGAATAGCTAGCAAATCAGCTGCATACTTTCCGTTGGGCAAAACAGTTTCTAATTTAGATTGCATTCCTTCTACTTACCCTCACGCCTTTGCCCTCCTCTCTCTCCCGGTCTATCTCCCAGATTAGGTATCCGATGGAATTCTGGGAATATCTATTGTTTAATTAAAGCGATTTCTAGCTACTAGCTCTTGCGGAAAGAGTCCGGGTGAGGTGCTATATTGGCTTCGAGCATGGTTAGATGTAATTCATCTCTGAGTCCTGATGCTTGAGATATTTGAGTTACTGAGTAATATGTGTTTAAATTACTCGGTTTAGATAAGGATTGCGCAAATGTTACTGACTCTTTATAAGGAGGATCGTATATGTTAATTTGTGAGGTGGGGGATTTAAAGAATTTTATGTTGCTAGTAACAGAGTTGGTTGAATGAAATTTCGCAGTTTTTCCTGTTATATATTCTTGTTTGGATATGAAATAATTTTTTAGTTTCGATACCTAGTTTTGGTTACGTTTCCGTAATTAGTTTCGTTTCCTCTTATGTTGCTAATTTATTTGGTTCATCTGTATTTTAGTAGTAGCTGCACTAAATACGATGATAGTTTTTTAATTTTTTAATTTTAATCTTGTTTGAATCTGAAATAGTTTTTGGTTCCATTACCGTAATTAGCTTCATTTCCTCTTATATTACTAGTGTGTGTGTGTCTGTGTGTGTGTGTGTGTCTGTGTGTGTATCGTTCGGATATGTGCGTGTGTGTGTGTGTGTATAAAAGCAAATTTTAAATAAATTAAGTAAATTGAAATAATTCGACGTTTAAATGCGAGTTAACTTTTAAAATACTGGTTTCATTATCTCTCCTCAGTACTTTGCTGCCAACGCGCCAAGTTGGCGAACACCCATTCTAGAGTTGCTCCTTTTTTGTAACTGCTCGGGTCATGATCTGGCAGGTCGAAATTTGAACTTGGACGCGATGCATACCGTTGGTGACTCCATGCCCCTTCTCATAGTAATAAACCGCATAGTACAGAAGCATCGTTTCATCATCTTAGTTACACCGCCATTCCTTTGTTTATTTCAGTTAATTACACCGCAAACTTATAGTTCATTTCTCATCATCAGTGTATATTTCTCATCATACATCAGTGTACCAGTGTACACTCTGACTATCCATTTCGCAACTATTTGGCCTCCGTAATATCGAGTTTAGTTTTCTTTTATCGTAATGAAATGAGGAAGGCAAGGCGTCTGTTAAGTCCTCCATTAAAGACTGCTTCAAAACCTTAAAATGGTGTGGTGGTATCTTAATAAGCCAGTAACAGCCACTAGACACTAGTGATTACTTTTGTTTGATGGTTATGTTATGCGACGACAATCCAAAAGGTCCCAAACTCTATTCCGACGCTATCTCTCTTACTAGGAGAGAACCTACTCGTTGTTTACTAAATGTTATGTAAGTGTGAATGGGGGCTCTCTAATATTGAAACAAGTATTCTTTTCTTCTTAAATTCCAATTTAAATTAAGAAATTCAGATTGTTTTATATGAATAGTGCCATCTGTGGTCCTGTTCCGTCCATTCAAAAAAAGACGAAATACAGTTTAGCGATGGAGAATAACACATAAGGAAAAATTTTGAAAAACTGGAAAAAAATTTAAAAACTATGTAAAACTACGGTTTTTAGATGTATTGTCAATTATAATAAAAAATAATACAAATACGATACAATTATTTGGAAATATAAAAAAATTTCAGAAATGGAAAAATTTTTAATAAATTTTAACGAAATTTAACCAAAACGGCTAATACTCTACACAAAATTGCAATGCAGAAATCCCGTTTTTCTTCATATAAATAAATGAAATGAACCAAAATCTAAGAAAAATTCTGAGGTGCAAAGAAGTTATTGATAAACACATACGTATTTTTGGTAAAATCCTATTTTAGCCCACCTCTGGCAACTTTTTCAAAAACTCGCCAATTTTTCAAAATCTTGCCAAATTGAAAGTATTCGAAGTATTCTCTTCAGATGTTGTCAGGGTTGCCATTTTGGAATCATTATCGCTGATTATTTGGCGAGATTTTGAAAAAGTCGCCAAAGGTGGGCTAAAATAAGATCGACCCGTATTTTTTTCATAAATTTACAACTTCATTTTTCTAAAAACATCTATAAAAGAAAAAATATTTCCTCAACAATAAAACCTTTGGTTTATTTCATTGCTCATATTATTTAATACGCTTTAATACGCGGGCTGAAATTTTTACATAAATACTTCTATTAATTTTTGAGATTTATGAACGGTGTGGAATTTTTATGAAAATGAAAGTTTTGAGAAAATTAAAGTTAAAAACAAATTTTAGCTGAAAAAAATGTGACCTTGGATGATAGGCCAAACCTTCCTTTGCTTAGAAAAAATAAACTGTTTTGGAAAAAAGAAAGTCTGAATTAGAAGAAATAAAAATATTAAATATAATCGCCAATGTGGTCGATAACCATGTTTTTAACGTAGTCGGATACCTTAATTAATAATTATTAAAGCACTCGGATATACCCCAACAAATCGGAAATTTGGCGACTCTTTTCTCGCCAAGCAAAACACCTGTTTTTGGCGTCTTTTTTTCTTGCCAAGATGGATTCTTGCTAAATAAGAAACAGCAACCCTAAAAAGTCCGTAAAGAGTGCCAGATGTGGCGCGTAATTTGGGGGGGGGTATTTCAAAGTAGTACCAAGCACTTTAAATACTTGATGTAATAATATGCCATACACATTAATGATTTACTGCATTCAAAGTTTGAACTGCAGCAAAATTAAATAGAAAAAGATAACATTCACCAAGTTCCATCAACCAGTTATTCTAAAATAATAATAATAATCTACTGTTGTTGCCAACGCCAAAAGTAGAATGCTCTTGAGTTATAAGAGCTCCCATATTACCCGTATTACCAACATAATCACTGAATCATCTCTTCAAGTTGTTGATTTGAACAACATTTTCTTTCTTCAAATAATGCCAGTTGTATTTGTAATCATCTAGATAGTCTAAATAAAGTTTTATTTTTTTCATCTTCTAAAATATGTTTGTTTAGATGTTCAAGACAAATGGTTGTAATTGAATTTTCTGATTTTCACCTTTTTATGCAGTTTTAAACTGTTCGCCTTGACATATGAATTTGACTCTAGATTGAATTCAAGCTTTTGAAGCTGTTGCTCAAGACTTTCAATCTGGCAAAGCAGTTTTGTTCTTTTTTTCAGGAAGTGATGGCATTTGACCTTTTTTCTTTTTTTTCATTTAATAGATTGCTGGCGGTTTTAAAACAGTTAGAAATCGCATTAGATTTGGTTTTTAAGAAATAAACAACCTCTTTGACAGTTTTAATATCATTTTTATATGTCAAGACTTTAAAAAAATAATCATCTAATGATATGGCTTGTTTGGTAAATCTCTAAGAGATTCCGCTTAATAGAAAAAAAAAGCATTTCAATAACTTGCCAAATAATGTTGTCCTTGGCGAAAACAACTGAAAATAATTCTCACTTATTCCTTTTATTTGCAGTTTTATAAAAAATTGTAGCAGATGTCCTTCTGTTTTTGTTTTTTTTCTTACCGAAAATTCCTTAAACTCGTTTTGCGTAATGAATATTAGTGTGAGGTATTTAATGATCGATTCATATAAAACATATTTCCAGATTAAATCTTAATAATAAGTATAGTATGTGGAAATAAAAGTTATTGTACATTTTTAATTACTATATTCTGTTTTACTTTCTTATACATACAGTAGGGCCGCGGTTGCCAGGTTGGTAGAGCGTCAGTCTCTTAACCGAAAGGTAGCGAGTTATGTCCTCGTCTCTGCCAAAGAACGCCATGCTGGCTAACGGCAGTTGGGGCTCGTTAAACAGGTCGTGACTGCAAAGTCCTCCAAGTCCCCATAAAAAATGATACCTCTGGTGATACTGAATCAGAGATGAGTCGGTCTCTGATTTGGATCTAAAACTATGACTTGCGGATGGATGATTAAGTTCGACCACCCCCTAAAAAGGGTTGTGTCGCGTATGTTTGAGCAAAGTCGTACTTTCACCTTAACGGTACCCGTTAACAACGAAAGGTGCACACTTCTGCCTTAATTCGAAAGAACTCCGCTCATTCGAGCTTAGTATGATCAAGTGGCATTAAACCCACCACCACCATATAGCTTACCATATCCACTTCTCTCAAAAAATTTTAAATATACCAGAAAAGGTATTTATTTTCAGACCCGTAGATTTATTTTGCGATTTTCAGACTACGCCAAAAACGCAGAGTTCTATTATAAATTAGACGCCAAGTTTTTTTTGTTTGTGTTGTTCCTTATGGCACTTGCCGTTGGATAAGCCTGCTGGTACGAAGACAGGGATTTATGCCGATAGGATGCGTCTCTCGATTTTTACAGTAGCGCCATCTGTGTCCAAGAGTACGACTTTGCCACTCACGCCTCACAACCTTTTTTACGGGGCAAACATCATTCATACTCTTCATCCACTGATCGTAATTTGAACCCGAATCAGAAAACGACCACTTCTGAACCAGTTCCCCCAGAGGTATTACTCTCGATATGGAGGACTTTGTGACCACGACAGATTTTTACTCGCGTCACCACCACACACAATCTCGTATCCTGACGTGACACGAGTTCAATGCACTACCAACCAGGCTATCCTGACCCACCTAGTTTTTTTTTTTTTTTTTTTTTTTTTTTTTTGAAAGACAGTTACAATTTTGAGTTCCTTTCGCGGATTTCAGATGATTACAACAAGAATAATGAGTTTACTTGGTGATTTTTATATTACACCAAAATATCCGCCGCCAAGTCGCCAATCACTGAGTTGGCGAGAATTTGCAGTTTTAGCGACTTAATACGGGGATAAACTTTTACCCTGGGAAATAAGAGATCCGCTGATGTATAGAATATAATTTAAGGAAGTCAAAATTATTTTACCTCAAACTTCTCGATCAATATCAATACCTAAAAATATCCCTTCTACTAAAATAATATCCTCAAATGTATATGCGCAATTAATAACGAAGAAAATAATATAAAATTTAAATAAAGCGAGCGTAAAATGTTTTTAATTTTCGCAATCTTCTAAATAATTGCTTTTCATATCGAAATGCAATAACTTGTCTATTTTTATTTAATTTAAGTATAAATTGATTTGTTAACTCTTTATTTTAAATCCATGGAAGAGATATTTTACATTATAATGCTGAATGGGATTTAATCTTTTGTGGAAAGCTTGTTTAGAATTTTACAAGTTGACAGTCTGTGTTGCGGAATTTATTGTCATTGTAAATTCATCCAATCAACGAGGTGAATTCTCTATTTTTAATTCTAACTTTAATCTTCCTAGCTTACATTTAATTTCGGCTTGCGCTGGTTCGCGTTTGCCCGAAAATTAGTCATTATCCTCCAACTACAACAAGCAATCCTTGTTTATTGAAAATTTGTTTTTCAGATTATTTTGGAATCAAAGCATATAATTTGGTTTCATGAAGTCATCTATTGATCGTCGGTATTTTCAAAGTCAAATAAATGCTTAATTTAATGTTTGCTTTAGATTTTATTTGTGATTTGTTTTGTATGTTCATTCTAAATGTACATTCATCTAAATTGCAAATTGCGATATAGCTTGTGTTTCCCCCCTCCAAAAAATATATATATATTTGTGGTTTTATTGAACAGAAAGGAAATTTTGTTAAATTTTAATTTATTTTTTTTTAAATAATTTTTAATGTTATGGAAATCATTCCCAAATATAACTTCGACTTTTAAACTGAACAGAGAGGAATGTTTGTTACATTTTAATTTATTTTTTAAGAATCTTTAGTATTATGAAAAACATTCTCAAATATAACTAATTAGATTTTTTTAACGACTTGGTTAAGGTCAGAATGTTTTCTTTTTTACTAAAAAAGTTATATAAGGCAGCATTTTATAGTACTTAATAGCATATAAAAGTCACACGCTTTATTAGAAATCATCAGGCATGGATTATCTTATACTATAATACGAGGAATGGTTGCCAAGTCGAAAATCGCCCCAGAATTAATAAACTCCGGTAAACTTGGGGGTCTGGGGTTTTTGGCCACGAGGAATCGATTGGCGCTGGTTTTGAAGCGCTACGGTCGAGCAGTTCAGAGTTACAGATAGGATATTTTCAAACTTTTTTAGTGCGCCATAATGGCTAATAGGTTTCAAGCGGTAACGTGCTGCTATCTATAGCCAATATGGCGAACTAATAAAGTTTCCAGAAGATGATCCGGGACTGATCTCGAAATGGATGATCCATAACCCGTGTGGTGATATGAGCCTAGCGCTCCGTGCATGGTCAGCAAACATGGAAGTGCAGATGGGGATTTCCAATGGAACATCAAGACATGACATCGCTGGTGGACGATGAAAAGCCGAGGTTTAACCGGTTATGTTTTCACCAATGGTTTCACAAATTTTCTTATGGCATGTATTGTTTTGATAAATCACAATTGAAAATTTAAATCTTCGAGTTAGCTTCGATACCTGTTTTCTCCGAGCGGAGCTCGGTCACCCGCTGGTTTAGTTAAAATAAGCTCTGCGCGAAATAAGGGCCACACTGTGGATTGTATTTTACCACGATTTTACATTTTGTATATTTTAAAGGTTGACAAGACCAGAAAAACGATGCAATTTGGAAAAAAAAATTTAAAACCGTTAAAATAAGATTAAATCTCACCATTTGTTTGGCACAGTTTAATCAGAAATGATTCTTACGCTAATGTACTCCATCAATCAACCTAGATTTCACTATAAATAAAAGAAAAATATTTTCGTTCAATATAAAATGCTTTATATTAAAACTGAAGAAGTAAATTTTATGTATATTTAGCCTGGCAATAAGATCTTTGCTCTTCTTTGGAAGTAAAATATTAGCTGTTTAAAATTTTTTAACTTGCCTCTGTAAATAGGCTTGTTGTTCAACTTGGAACGTCAACAAAATGTTCAAAACGTCACAGTAGCAAAAATTCCCTCGGGAAGGGTTGTACCGTGACCTGTGATGGACCTTAGGACTCCACCACAGGTCCTGACAAAATTGCTGCTGTGTCGATCTGATGGTTCAAATTTCTCCTCGTGCCTTCGAACGGGTCCGAGTAGTAAATTTGTGATTGTACTCTTATTTCAAATGGAACAAAAAGATTATAAATACAATAAATGCATTTGTGAAGAAATTAGGACGGTTTACCACTATTTAATGGAATGTATAGAAGTCTCATATTTAATAGAATGTATAATAGAATATATTTAATAGAATGAATATTCTATTCAATAGAATGTACAGTGGTCTCAGAGTTAAGGAAGGACCTGCAGATTGTCAATGAGGATTTAAGTACAGTACTGATGGTACCATGTAATCTCAAAACCCTGAAGGATATGATGTTAAAGACTGATAGTTTCTTTCCAACTGTTTGAGATTGTGCAGATGGGGAGAAAAACAGCAATTTCCTACCCTGAAAGGAATGTTAGTTTAACTGATCGGTCAGTGTAAGGTTGGACAATATTTATTCAGCAGCCGACCACAACAAATCCTGTCGATACTACTACTTTCAGTGGTGGCGGTGTGGTCGACTGTATACAAGAAGAAGGGGTTATAAATACAGTTACTATCTATTTATTATACTCTTAGGAATAAAATTTTAACTAAGAATAAATAAACAATGCATAACTGCAGAAACCTTTTACTATTCTTGAAACTCAGCCAATAAGCAACCACCATTTCGATCCCAAGTCCACAATACATTCAAATCCATTTCCCATGAAATTAAGGGAGCGTTTATTTCTTCCCTCATTAAAAGAAAAGAGAGTGGCAGCCTCATATTTAACGTTGTCCGGGTTCTATGCCTCCCGAAAGAATACTACATCGATCACCACTCCACCGAAATGGGATCCTAATCTAGTCTCTTCTTTTTATTGGCATATCTGCTGGCCCTTTTTTTAACACCCAAATAGATATAGAGGATCTCCCGGATAAGGGCTTCGGCTTATCTTCTGCACCACCCTTTCGTCCTTACACTATGATTTACCACCATCGTTAAAGTCGCCTCAACGACCCTCATAAAAAATGCATCTCGGCGGGATAAGAAAGAAGACTCTTAAGTGCTGCCATTGGATCCCCTCTCCCTTATTTTTTAGGGGATTCTTATTAACCAAATCGGGTGAATAGCAGCTTAAAAGATATTTGAGGCAGCAAGCCAAACCTTACAACTACTGCTTCTGCTGATGCAATTGCTAGATGCCTCCCGTCGATTTTTGCAGTCGTATTTACGGTAAATGTCGAAAGTAAACAGATGGGAGACGTTGGGATAAGGAATGATATTCCCTATTAGGGAATTGCTAAGTACTTCGGCGGATTTATTGTTGAGTAAACGTTGTATTCCCTTCTTTGGGAGTCGTCAGTTCTTCTGTTTGTGGTAGAAGTCCCGTGAGAGCAAATTAATGTTTGTTGTTAAGTCGTACATAATGATTTGAGGAAGAAGAATTACTAAATGGCTAGTTGATTTAATAATCTAATTAATTTATTGGCAGATTGTAGTTAGACTGAAGGAAGATACTTGAAGATTCAAGGTTGTTTTGTGATGGTCCCAATATTTTTGAGCTGTTGTCAAATGAAGAAAAAATTTTCTCATTTAACAACCATTTCAAGACTTTTGCAAGCGTAAAAAATAGCACTGGTGAGATAATATATGAGATATTTATATACAGAAAATATGGTGGGATATTTTTTATATGTTGCCAATTTAAGAGTAAGTATTTTGACAGCAACACGTTATGGATGTAAGAAATGACACTATGGCGAGTTATTTTTGAACTGTTGTCAGAGAAAGAGAAATTCTCTTTTGAGAACCCTTTCAGAACTTCACTAGTGTAAGAAATAATTCTGTATCTAATATTTTTGAACTGTTGTCAGATAAAGAATAATTCTTCTCTATTGACAACCCTTTCAAGACTTTACTAGTGTAAGAAATAATACTAATAGAAATATAGATAATATTTTGAACCGTCAGATATAGAGTAATTCTTCTCTTTTGACAACAACACCTTATGAATGTAAGAAATAACACTGTGGAGAGTTATTTTTGAACTATTGTCAGATAAAAAGTAATTCTTTTCTTTTGAGAACCCTTTTAAAACTTTACTAGTGTAAGAAATAATAATACAGCGGATATTTTTTGACTGTTGTCAAATACAGAGTAATTCTTCTTTGCTAGTGTAAAAATTAACACTATGGTGAATTATTTTTGAACTGTTTCTGAAATTAAAAGTAATTCTTTTCTTTTGAGAACCCTTTCAAAACTATACTAGAGTAAGAAATAATACTATAAATAATAACTTTTGAACCGTCAGAGACAGAGTAATTCTTCTCTTCTGACAACAGCACCTTATGAATGTAAGAAATAACACTGTGGCAAGTTATTTTTGAGCTGTTTCCAGATAAAAAGTAATTCTTCTCTTTTGAGAACCCTTTCAAAACTTTACTAGTGTAAGAAAAAATAATACAGCTGATAGTTTTTTACTGTTGTCAGATAAAGAAGAATTCTTCTCACTTGACAACCCTTTCAATACTTTACTAGTGTAAGAAATAATACTATAAATAATATTTTTGAACCGTCAGATATAGAGTAATTCTTCTCTTCTGACAACAGCACCTTATGAATGTAAAAAATAACACTGTGGTGAGTTATTTTTGAACTGTTGTCAGACAAAAAGTAATTCTTCTCTTTTGAGAACTCTTTCAAATTTTACTAGTGTAAGAAATAATACTATAGATAATATTTTTAAACTATTGTCATATAAAGAATAATTCTTCTCCTTTGACAATCCCTTCAAGACTTTTCGAGTGAAAGCAATGATATTGTGGTGTGTAAGTTTTACAAGACTTGTGCATGGAATAGATCTTTGATGAAATAAGATTCATCATTCAAAAATATCATCCCAAATTTCATTATCATCTATACTTATAATAAAGCTGAATGTGTGTGTGTGTGTGTGTGTGTGTGTGTGTGTGTGTGTGTTTTGGTGCTCTACAGACCAGACCAATGGACCTACAGCTACCAAATTTGGTACATGTATACCTTGGAGATTGGGAATGTGCACCTCGGAGCCCTTTTTTCAAATTTTTAATTAGAATTTGAATTAATTAAAATTTAAGCGAAATTTCGACGTTAACCATAACTTCCGAAAATATAATTGCACAAACATGATTTTTATATCAATTTAAAGATTAAAAAAATTAGCTTTCTAACGGTATCAGTTTTTTAATTTATAACGTAAGATTCTATTTTTAACGAATTTTTAAAGAAATATTTTAACCATGTTTTACAACAATATATTTCGGACAAAATAGTAAAATTTAATCTGCACGAGCACGTCAAGGGGGAAAAATTAGGTTTTATCCGCATATTGCCATCCTATTGACGGAAGTTCAAACTAAAAAAAATCAACTATCATTGCAAATTAAATCTAAAGAAATGCAACTTTTAGCACGTGACTGGATAAAATAAAAGAAATATAATATGTGATATTTTCTAAAATAAATAATGAACGAGCAATGGGAAAAAAAAGCTTTTATTAAACTGTTGAAATCATACTGACAGAAGTTCAAATTAAAAAATAAATTAACTAGGACTGCAAATTACATCGAAAAAAATGTAACATTCACCACCAATTAAATAAATATTAAATGTTATGTTTTCTAAAAAAGAAATACAAGACAAAGGTTTCTATGATCGTTTGCAACATCTATATCATTAATTTAGTAAATCAGTGTTACGTGACTTTCGAAGTTTAAGTATATCTGGCAGAGAAATTATAAAGAGATCAAGGCACATAAGTATTTAATTGAAAATCCTAGACCCCATTACTCTTGGCGAACCAGCTGGTCGCCAAAGGCATCTAGTGTTTAATATTTTTAGAATGAAAGAGGATATTAAATTTTTAACATCGTCTCTCGTACCTTGAACCTTTATATAAGCAACTTGTTTAATTTTTTTTTATTTAGTTCACTTGCATCAATATTTTCTCTGGAATGCTCAATCATAAAGCTCACTATAGTATTATTACTTGCAGAAATGTTTGTAGAAAAAATACTAGATAATCATAAAAAAAATTTCATTACTAAAAAAAATCATTGAACATGATGCTGTATAATTTGTAATAAGGAATGTTTACGATGATTTATTTGTAATCATGGAAAAAAAACTTTCTGGCCATCTCCCCTTTTAAAAGGATGGCTCAGAGATAATTTGCATTAAGCTTTTGAATCACAGAGGGTCAATCAATAATCGTCTCTTTACTATTACTCAAATAATTAATTAAGCTAGAAAATCTACTTCACTAAAGGATTCACTGGACTTCACAGACTTTATTAGGTCTTGAATCCCAATTACACAATATGTATGAATATTAGTTTGCTAAAATGTTGGGTTGGTATATTAGGCTCACGTCTCTAGAATATTAGGCTCAAGTACCTAATGTACTAGGGTGGAAGGATTAAGTGAAGTACTATCTATAACTGATAAATTTTTCAAGCTTATTACGCAGGGTATATATTGAGTGCTATCTAATCTAACTAATTCTACAATAACCGAACTAAGTTGATTTTCTTTCATTGGTAAACGTGATATATAATCTGGGCCGTGGTGGACTGATGATAAGGTCTCGGCTTTGGAACCGAAAGGTTTCAGGTTCGAGACTCGAGTCCACCGAAGAAATGTCGTGTAAGGGCCAACCGTCAGGCCAAACGTCTTCTCGTTGGTTCGATGTGAAAAGGGGGGCGCCAGCTCAGGTGTCCTTCTCGTCATCTGACCGTGGTTCAAAATAACGAGGTCCATTCCCCAAATAGCCCTAGTTTTGCTTTACAGTGGGACATTAAAGTAACTAAAATAAACTAAAAGTGTATTTAATAATACAAATAAATTGATCATTATTAGCATTTTAATATAAATGCTATACACAGATGTATAAATTTACATATTTTTGTATAAATATTACGCTATATTACATATTTAATAAATATTATACTATATACATATTTTTATATCAATGCTCTATTTTCATTAAATAAACGAGTGAATGAAAAAAATAGTGACAATAGCTGTTTCATGTATAGTGAAATGTTCAAAAGTTGAATTCAAAATAATTAAGTTTAATCAAACATTTTACCTTCCGAAATTTTTTTCAAAATGTAATCTGTGTCATTTATCTTCTTGTTGGTTCTAAAGTTCCCGAATCATTCTTTTTTGTGTTGTAATCAGTGCTGTATTAGACCTTTCTCCATAAATTATTTTGAAAATTATCTTGTTAATCATTAATCTATGCATGGTTTCAAAACACTATTTTAAATCATTTTTAATGCAAATTGATCTAGGAATTTAGTGATAATTGAAATTCTTTTTTCAATTATATTTAGCCGGTTCTATCCAAATAATTATTAAATATTACATTATATATATATGTTAAATTCTACTTTATTCAAATAATAAATAATTTTCAATTTATTTTTTTACTTTAGGTGAGTACCTTGTGACTGTGATTTTTTGAATATTTTGCCGACTTTTCAACTTTTGACAACTAGACTTTTTTTAGTGGTAAGTTAAAAATTTTAAGGAACTGATATTTCACTTTCAAAGAAGACCGAAAATCTTATTCCCAGGCTAAATATAAATAAAATTCAGTTCAGTTTTAATATGAAATATTTTATACTACTCAAAAAAATTTAAAAATTTAGGAGACTTCAATCGAAATAGTAAATAAAGAGTATAGTTTAAGCTTCAGAAATTTAGACTTCAATAAAAATAGTAATTTAAAGAATATAGTTTAAGTTTTATTCTCCTTATTATAGCGATCATTAAAGAGAAGCTCCTATTCCTGTATAAATAGTTCTAGCGTTTCCCTATTCTAGTTATAACAATTTTGGGAAAAATATTTATATTTCTAAATGCATTGACAATTCCTTGAATACAGCTACTTTTTTAATAGCTTAGCTACTTATTCATAATATGTATAAAAAAGATTCAATGATTTTCTTGATTTTAATATCAGACATATTTCTCAAAACTTGTAGGATTTTAAGACTTGTCACTGATATTGGAGCAAATTGTAATAGACGTCAGACAACTTATACTTACAAAAGCAACAATATTTAAAATCTTTTTCGCTTTAACATTCTATTATTGATTAAAATATATATGGTATTTGGTAATTGTTACCTTTCTAACTTTATCAGTTCACCTAAACTCATGAACCTGTAGGCTAGTGGTTAAAGAAGCATCTTTGTATTTTTCTAAGCTTTCGATTGAAATCTAATTCTATTGCCGCGATTGCCATTCATATGTCTTTTCAACAAATATTTATCAGAAATCATTTAATAATAAAGCATTCCCAATCACCCATTGTTGCCATTTGAAACAGCTATGTGAAGCTTAAAAATGGGAATAAAAAATTGTAGCCAAATGGCTACACGATGTACTGCAGGTTGCTGTTAATCATTTAATCTTCGTGTTTGAATGACATACCTGCATTAAATTACAGACTTCTAAAACTATACGCTGAAATTCGAAATTCCAATTACACTATAATTCGCTATTGAATTTTATTTAATAAGCAGTCACTTCAAATATTCTATATATTCTATGTAGAATCAGTAATAGAAGGTGTTAAAAATTTCCAAATGTTGTCAGAAATGTTTAAAATTTGATCTGCCTGATTTGAATCAAAATTTGATAGAAATCTATAAATTTGCTCCTAAATTTTATGCACCGAATTTCAGCCATCTATCTTAAAACAAATAAGAGGTATTATATGAATATATAGTAGAGAAAATCGAAGGAGTTAATGAAAATGATCACCACGTGATTTTAGAAGCAATTCGTAGCATTTGAACTAGTGCCTGCTGTATAATAATTGAAAATGTATAACAATATGTCACCAAATATTGCATATCCAATGAACATAAAAAAAAATCGCTAACCCATTTGCATCATTAGCGTATATATACGCTCAAATTTTCCTGGTCACTATCACCGGAACGTATATATGATACATCATATTATATGCTATGCATATAATATGATATATACTATATTCATATTATATACCTATATGCCTCCCACTTTTCAAATATTACCACACTGAACAAAAATACTAACAAATAATGCTCAAAAATTATTTTTTTTTCTACTTTTCTACAATTTTACATCTAAATATGAAATAAAAAAATTTCCGTTATATGGGCCTTTTTTTCATATTTTCATATGATGCAAATGGGTTAACTGTTAGTCAAAGAAAAACATTCAAACTTTAAATTTCCTTAATACAAACAACAAAATCATTAAACTGCAATATTTTACCTGTGGTTTTATTGGCTCTTAGGAAAGGGAATAACAGTGTATCTTTAAAGCGAAAATGTCCGTAAATGAGCAGACTACATAGGAAGTCTCTTAATGTGTGCCGTTTAAAATTCTAATGGAGCTGCTTCCTACAGGGTTTGAAATAGCCTCCACTTCGGGTGTTTAACTTCCCGGAATTCGTACCTACAGCTGTGATTCTAACTGTGATGCGCTTAAGTATGTTTGTTTTTCCTTTATAAATGGTTTATGGAGGTCATTTATACCCTATAAGGAACCAATATCAAAAGGTTTCATGCTTGGAATTCGTTTTTTTTTAAGCAGCATTCGGAAAATGTATTACTTTTGATTTTCTCGAGAAATGGGTTTTCAAAAAAATTTTATCTCGAGATTTTGGCGCATCCTTATGTTTGAGACTTTTGTGAGTTCGAAAAATACGATTTTGACGCATTAAATTTCGTAGTAAAATCACTGAAAGGAAATACTTCTGTTACTTTGCTTTTTCTTCACGATGTAAACAGATGTGATTTTCTCGAGAAAATGGTTTTAAAAATTTAATCTAGAGATTTTGGAGCATCCTTATGTTTCAGACTTTTCTGAGTTCGAAAGATTCAATTTTGGCATGTTAAATTTCATACTAAATTCACTGAAAGAAAATATTTCTGTCACTTTGCTTTTGATCTCGATGTAAAGAGACGTCATTTCAACAATTATTGCTGTTCGTTTCAGTATTCTGAGAAGGCCACTTTTCGACGATTCAAATTCATTCAGGGAAGAGACGTGAAAGGATGAACGTATTTCATGAATTATTCGACATTTTATTTATCGTGATTTTCGTTCTATTTGATACTTTTTGTTCATTTTTTTCACATGTGTGTGAGATCGTGTCGTTTCTGACCGTATTTTAATTCAATCTGCAAGTAATCTGAGTTTATTTTATTGTTAAATGCAAACGGCCCTTCATTTCATCGTTCCTATTTCGACGAATTAAACTCATCCTGACGCATGCTCAAAAACTCAGAGGATTTTAGAATCTGTTGGCAAACCATACAAGTTACGACTCCCGTAGTGAAATAAATCGTATTTAAAATTTCAAAAAAGTTTCTTCTTTTTGGCCACACATCTGCTAAATTAGATTTCATATACATAATTGGGCAAAATATAACTAGCCTTATCCCGCCAAAAATTTCCTAAAAAGAAATGGCGATTAATGGGTTAAACAAGTAATCTTTAATAAGATTTAGTCTGGAATCTGTTGTCGTTTGATCGTACAAAATTCCCAATATTTTTACGTTTTACCGCTATTTTACTTTTAACTTTATATGTTTAGTAAAAATATAAAATTGACTTTCTTTGTTTTAGTACTATGTAACAAAAATGTGTTTTTAAAGTATTTTTATTTCTGCTATTTTCCTTTGAATTCCTTTTTACATTTATTTTTAATATGTCCTCAAAAATTATATATAATTCGTTGACATGAATCTGAAAATGTATAGTAATTAATATATGATCTATACGCAGTCCATATGAGGGGGAAAAAAATGGAAGCAGCATTTTTTTTTTCGTTGACATAAATCTGAAAGTGTATAATAATTAATATATGATCTATACGCAGTCGGTATGAAAGAAAAAAAATAGGAACAGAATTTTTTTTCGTTGACATAAATCTGAAAATGTATAATAATTAATATATGATCCATAGGCAGTCAACATGAGAGAAAAAAATGGGAGCAGCATTTTTTTCCCCAGAAAATATCTAATTGCTTTCCCTTTTAACTTAGATTAACTGCTAAAATTTAATTGGAAAATATTTTACTTTATTCTTTGATGTTACAGCATCTTTGTTCAAAAATGAATTAACAAAATGTTTAAAGTCGAAGTAATTTACTTTAGGAACAAAAGTAATTACCTTACATTTTAATTATTAGTGACAATGCAATTAACGTTTCGAGATCATTTCTTAAGGACTTCGATTTCTTCCGTGAAGATAAATTTGCTATTAAATAAATGCGCATTCCATTCGTCACTTTTAACTGTATGAAAAGAATGTAGAAAACAGAGAAATCAACGAATCACAAAGCAGAACTGTCTTTTGTACCGGCCTATTCTTATTTCAAATAAAATAGGCTGTTAACGAAGAAAAAAAAAAGACATTTTCAGACGATAAACAATGAAAAAAATAGAGGCTGAAATTGACTGTAATTGTTTGTTTGAACTCTTAACTACATTCTCTCATTCTATTTTTAAAAGAGCTTTGAGACTTTTATTTTTATTATTATTATTTATGTTTATTTTTTAATTTCAGTTTCTGAGCTTTAAATTAGTTCCTAGCGGATAAACTTGATTTTTGTTATCACCATCTGGCATCCAAATAAATTTAATTTAATTCTGTCTTGAATTATAGTTCTTCTGAAGATTCTGAAGATTTATTTTTTAAATGTCTTGACTCGTTTTTGATTTCTTTTCAGAGCGCAAATTTGATTTAAAGTAATGTGTTACATACTGCACAGTAACATAGAAAAGATTTCTTTAAAATAAATAAAAATCTAAATTATTTTTATGTTTATAAAATTTGATTTTATATTTCTCAAATTGCATTATATTCGCATCAAATTAGCTTAATAACTGTAGCTCATTTTTTTCCATAACGGAATTCAATCAAGTTTAATTTTTTTTCTCGAATTTCTTTGCGCATAATTATAGTTATATATATATAAGAATATAGAATTATAGTTTTATGAAGAATGGAAACATTATTTTTTGAATTTCTTGACTCGTTTTTAATTTTTTTGGCAGCGCGCAAATTTGATTTAAAGTAATGTATTACAAACTGCACAGTAATACAGAAAAGATTTCTTTAAAATAAATAAAAATCTAAATTCTTTTTATGCGTATCAAATTTGTTTTATATTTCTCAAATTGCATTATATTCGCATCAAATTAGCTTAATAACTATAGCTCATTAAGTTCAATTAAGGTTTAAGCTTC
>JAPMOQ010020951.1:173844-209859 GCA_026543055.1 Argiope trifasciata
ATAGCCTTGATTTGTCGATAATATCATAAATATCTGTCATTGCTCGATGCCCAAATATTTCATTCAAATCTATTCCATTTTTTAATAAAACTATCTTCCCTTTTTAAAATTTAAATAACCAATTCTGACTTCAAATATTCAAAACTCCGATTTAGTTTTTTTAGACAGTAAACTATATATAGTAAACAATAGTATGAATAAACTTGCTTTGAAATATCTAATCTCGGTGTTTTCCAGCCTCTAAATTTCCCCAGCATATTTTTGATCATAAATGACACCGACGAATGAATAATAACTTTAACACCTGCACGACATCAGGTATTTCTATCATCCTGACGCAACATCAACAACACATCAGGGAAATCTGTTCCCTTCCCTATTTTTTGAATAAAATCGCGCTTGACATTTAGGACGCTTTATTGCTTAGGCAATTTTGACTTAGTCCTCCATCGTCCTTGACAACGGTAGGAGCACTGCGTGTCATCTTGACTCCCAAGAATGCTGCTATCAGCCCTGGAATCGTGCAACTTGACGCAATTCCATCTGCGCTGAAGAAACTGTAATTACGTGAAATGATCGCTCATGTAGAACTTATTTCGTTTCGCATAGCTGCCTGTAGGTGGCGCTTTTCGTTCAGTTGTCTCGCGTTTGTTTATTTTTTTGTGCATTAGGTTGCATATCAGATGCTCAACAAACTAGAGATTTATGATTGTGATATCCATTATAAGGAAATGGTTTATACATTTATCTGAATAAAATTTGTTTATCTCATGGGAAATGATCAATTATTTCTCGAAATAAGTAAATATTCAACGTAATCTATACTAATATTATAAATGTGAAAGTTTGGATGGATGTTACTTAATAACGCCAGAAATGTTGAACAGAATTGGATGAAATATAGCATAGAGATAGATTATAGTCGGTAGTAGAACATAGGCTACTTTTTATTTCGATTAATCGAATGGTTCATTTTTTATTAATTAAAAACTAACTTTCACGCCAAAAAGCTGAGACCAAATCCCGCCAAAGATTATGAGCAAGGCTAAAGTTTTTAAAGTTTTTTCCCCAGCAGAGTTGAGGCTAGGGTTAGCAGAATTTCGACCGATTATTTCAAACGATTCCATTAATTTTCTTACATCACCATCACTTATACGAAGTAGACACGACATCACCAACACTTATACGAAGTGGAGAGGAAGTACTGCTATCATTAAAAAATTCAACCTCGCGATATTAAAAAATTTCTTTTCTATTTTTGCAACGATTTTTAATTACCTTATTTACAGGCTGACACCATTATAATTTGTTAGTTTGGCCTCAAAGCGGAGGCGTTGTTTTTCGTCATGATAACGCGAGACCACATATTGCATTAACCGTATGAGAGAAGCTCTTACAGTTTGATTGGGAGGTTTTACCGCATCCTGCGTACTCTCCAGATCTCGCTCCATCTGATTATCGATTCTTTCTATCCTTAACAAATTCTCTTAGCGATAAGAGCTTTAAATCCATCAGCGAAATAAAAACGCACCTCGATCGCTATTTCTTGTTCAAAATGCAATTTTGGAAAGGAGGCATGACAAGGTTTCCTGAAAGAGGAAAAAAGATAATGCAGCAAAAGTTATGTATCAAAATAAATAATATCTTAAGCAGTAAATATTGCGTAATCATTTCGTATCAAAAATAGCTTTGGTTTAGTTATATTTACGTCCCGTTCTGAAGCAACACTAGGGATTTTAGAATGGACCTCGTCATTTTGAACCGCGGTCAGATGATGAGGACGACACCTGAACAATCGCCCCTTCTCCAAACTTCCACACCACACGAGTGAGGGAAACGTTTGGCCCTGGCGGATTTAACGTGCACCAGACCCACTTACACGGCGGTTCTCCAGTGGAATCGGGCCCCGAACCTGCAACACTTCGGTTCCAAAGCTGAGACCTTACCACCAAGCCACCACGGCCTCTATTATAAATAGGAAAAAAAACTTATGGGATACCATAAGTTCTAAGACCTTAAGTTAAGAAACTTTTGGATGGTTTTGGATTCTAGGAACCATTCTCTGAAAATCGTGCCATGAGAACCATTTCAATAGGTAGTCTTCCTATAGGAATCTACCTATAATAATATGATAATGCAAGTAATAAAGGAACAGAGATTCTGTCAGAATATGCATTTTTATAAAATATATCGAGGTGAAAAATATATTTCATATGTGTAGAGACAAATTTATAAGAAACACACAAAAAAAAACTAGCCTTATAACTTACGCTAACGTCAAGATTCCTACAGCGTAATAGCTCTCAGCTCTTCTCCCAGCCATATTATTCAGCCTACGTCTATGTCTACGGCCATTTGCGCTTTTCCGGGCCTCCTGTTGATTGCTACTAAAAACTTTTCCCTTTTCCGTAGCGCCTATAGCCACGTTTTTGTTGCGGGTAAATAGGTTGGAGGATTCGCTATTCTATTTGTTCCCTTCTCTGTATTGTCGAATGCTTCCGGCAATCTCGAGCGGGTGGTAGACGAACGTATCAGTGGAAGGCCCTCTTCGTTACATTTTTTTTCTGTTTGCTTGGAAAACATAAAAGGCAGAGCTTGTATACGAAAAACAAGATATTTACGGAATGCGTTCGATCGAGATGGGACTTCGAAACGGAAAAGTCGTTCGTGGGAGTGATTCTTATGGATTTTTTTTAACCTCCGTATTATGGAAAGTGGTAGTCTTTTTACTTATGGATTTAAAAAAGTTTCAGTTGTTTTATTTATGTTTCTTTCTCTTCGCCCCCCACTCCCTTTTTTATTATCGACAGGACGTCCTTTTGCTTAAAAAAAGCTTCAGTTAATTTATTTCTGTTAATTTCTCTTCGCCTCCTTTCCATTTCTTATTATCGAAAGTACGTCCTTTCTGTAAAGTTTTTGTTGTTGTTAAAGTTTTTGTTATGGCACTTTACAAGCCCGGTAGCAGAAAGCTTTTTAGTGATGTAAGCCAAAATAAATTTCCCTTGTTTTTTCAGTTGCACCAACTAGAGCAAGAATACGACTAAGCTACTATATGCTTCACATTCGCTTGCACAGCTGCTTTTTACAGGGGGGGGGGGTTACATTCACACTACTCACAGATGGAACACAGAATAGCAACCATGCCCATACCGGGACTCCCAGATCAAGAGGAAGCCCCGTTACCCCTAAGCCAGGACGCCGGCATCATCAGACTTATTTTTTGTTGAAGAACTAACAAAATTGCATTTAACGGCAATATGTTATAGAAATGAAAACATTGTCAATTTTCTTCTTTTCATTATATTTACCTTTCGTATTGAAACATTGGCCTCATATGAATAGGTTTGAAAATACAAGTTTCAACAGCGAGTAGAAAAACGCTGCCTCTTCTACTATTTGAAGTCATTACCAAACTTTTGTTGTTACTTATGGCACTTTATAAGCCCGCTGACAGAAAGCTGTCAGCGATTGAAGCCGAAATATGTGTCGCTTCTTTGTTCAGTAGCACCAACTAGAGCAAGAGTATGGCTTAGCTACTTCATGCTTCACATTCGCTTGCACAACCCCTTTTTTACAGGGGGAGGCACATTCACACCACTCACAGACATTACACAGAATAAAACCATACTCAAACCGGGACTCGAACTCAGGACGCCCAGATGACAGGGAGGATACACTACCCTTAAGCCAGGACGCCAACTTTTTGTAAAGTAGTAGGAATGGTCTAATACATCACGATTTTTATGTTTAATCTCGTTGTTGTCGTGTCCGTGTTTTCCACGGAAAGGGGGTGCAGTAGCTTCTGAGGGTCAAGACCCCTGAGCACCCAGAGGGTAGAAGCTCACACACACGATACAACCCTTTTTAGGGGGTGGTCGAATTCATTCATACTCTCATTCATCCATCAGCAAGTCGGAATTTAGATCCAAATCAGAGACCGACTCATCCCTGATTCAGTACCCCCAGAGGTATCGTTTTGTTACGGGAACTTGGAGGACTTTTCAGTCTCGACATATTTAACGTGCCCCAACTGCCATTAGTCAACACGGCGGTCTTTGGCCAAGACGAGGACAGAACCCGCGACCTTTCGGTTACGAGACTGACGCTCTACCAACCAGGCTACCGCGGCCAGTTTAATCTCGTTCCTAGTTTAATTATATTAACGTACCTTTGTAATGCAACACTAGGGCTATTCGGAGACGGACCTCTTATTTTTGAGCCACTGTCAGATGACGAGGACGACACATGAGCTGGTACCCCCCTCTGCATGCCACCCCAGCTGGAGACTTTTGGTCAGACAGATTTAACGTCTTCTACACCCACTTACACGACGGTTTTTCGGTGAAATCGAGTCTCGAACTTGAAACTCTCTGGTTCCGAAGCCGAGACCTTACCACCACACCATCCCGGCCCCTCTTAATTTCGTTGTGTAATAAAGAGAATCGACTGTATATTTAGTAATTATCTTAAAATAAGATAACTAAAATCTATCCAAATTTGTTCATCGTAATTGCAAAAATTTGGCAGAATTCTGCCCTAGAAAGTCATGGATTTACGAAGTAAAAATTTTTTTTTTTTTCATACGATAGATTAATGATGAAACTAACATAAAACTGACGGATTTAACACTGTACTGATATATTTTTTTTAAAAAGTTCATTTAAGAAGGAAAATTAAAATCAACTTTATTCAATTAGGAGAGCCCTGTCTTATGTGGTGGTCCAAGGCAACTGACCCGTATGCATCTGCCTATATCGGGTTCTGATCTTATTCATTTATACTTGCCATTCAAACAACTGAACTACAGTTAAATGGAATTCTTTCCAAATTTAATGTGGACCACGATTCCCTAGTGGCAGAGTCTCGGCTTTGGAGCCGGAGGGTTGCAGGTTCAAGGCCTGATTCCACGAAAGAACTGCCATGTAAGCGGGTCTGATGCGCGTTAAATCTGTGGGGGCCAAACGTTCTCCCTTGAGTGTGGTGTGGAAGTTTGAAGAGGGGGGATGCCAGTTAACACTTTCACTGCCACTACCCACGCCTGATATCAGAACCATCTAATTAGATGACCCCTTCTTTGCTATCTTTTAACTGGAGTGGAGAAGGTGTCATCTAATAATATAGAAGGTTTGGTATAATTACATATTATTTTTTACGTACAGGTGCGTTTGCGGCAGTTAATATGTTAAGGTGTCGTCCTTGTCATCTGACCGCGATTCAAAAGGACGAGGTTCGTCCCAAAATAGCCCTAGAGTTGCTTCAAAACAGGACGTTAATATAACTAAACTAAACTCAAAATGTAATAGGTATCTTCAAACTTGGTATAAACGCTGCATACCAAATTTCATCTATTTAGATTATTATTAGACATCTATTATATAATTTCATATACAGTCGATTCTGGTTAATCGGACCACATCGGGACGCGATCATTTTGGTCCTAATAACCGGCTGGTCCGATTACACGAACTTACCCTATGTTGCAAGACGAGACGTGCTATACGTAATACATTAAAATGTCATTATGACCTTTATTGTGAGGTACACGCGTATGGCAAACATATAAACAAGAACTACTTTTTGCTTATGAACTTTATTCATTGAAAAATAAATTTACAAACAAATTCTTCAAAACGATCTACATGATACTCAGCATGCCAAGCACAATAAAAAAAAAGTTTTTATCAAATTCAAGTCAACGTTTGAAAAACTTATTACCAAGCTGCCCGTTCTAAGAAACAAAGGGCTTGCTCACCTCCCACTGGTTCTTTTCCCTTTCGGACTTCCTGCTGTACACAGGCGACTATTGGCTTCTTTTTCATCTTCCCTGCCACGTTCTTTGGTCCGTTTAAACGGAATTTTGGTTCAAATAAGCGAATAATATTATGCTTATGTACATAGGATTTGTTTCGGTCCGAATAAGCGGCTGGTCCGATTATCCGGTGGTCCAATTAACCGGATTCGACTGTATTTTCGTGAAGTGTTTTTAGTTATCCTATTTACAGATAAATTACAGACAGATAAAAACAGATTATTAAAAACAGATCAGTAACTTCAAAAATTCGTCTCTCAGACTGAGACAGTTCTGTAACCTGCAGAAGTCGAGAATTTGAATTCATTGAAAAGTGCATTGCACTTCGCTTAAGAATAAATCCATCATTTCATCTACAGTAGGCTACAAATTGAGAGCAGTAAGTGAAAAAAAAATTATTTCTATATAAATATAGATCGAACGATGAACTACAACAGTATAAAAGGAAAAAAAAATATTAATAATATAACATAAAACAAAACCGAAAGTAATAAAGGATTTTTTTTTTTTTTTTTTTTTTTGCCTGAAAAAAAAAAGCCACGAGGGCACGGTGGTTATGTATTGGATTGTCCCATAAAATAAAGGACACACAGGTCACTGTTTTAACGACATAGAAATCCCAATCAGAAAAAATAAAGAAAGAAAGTCTCCATTCTGAATTCTTTAATAAATATTTATTCGTTTTTCGTGGAATGGCAGCATGTAATATTGATGCTGATTATCCTACATTCCATAATTGGTATTATTTATGTGAAATTGTTATTGATCAAAATGGATGCAAAGCGGGGTGTGCTTTTTTCATAAGAATTTTCTTCCGTTTCGGATTAGTTCTTGAAAATTTTCGCTTTTTTACGGTTTTTGCATGACCTATTTTATGAATCGAAATAAATTACGATCGTAAAATGGCAACGTTTAACGAAATCGCCAAGATATATGTGATAAGGAACTACACATAATAAGGGTCTGTGCTCTAGGATACGTACCAATCATCCCTTGTTATAAATCGTTTGCTTTTTGTGAGTAAGATTTGCTATAAGAGTTTTCGTAAAATATTTTATTTTTGGAAATAAGCGCTATCATATAAAACTGGCTTTTTGGCATTTTGGAGCAAATTAGAATTTTAAGAATGCAGAATTTGTCCATTGGATAAAGTGTTCATTTTTTTTCTAAAAAGAAAAGAGAAATAGAGAAATTTTCCGCCAAGATTTATATAATATCGTTAGGAAGACTACAAAAATTGATTGTTAGACATATCAGCAATATATCGTGGTTTGTCTGGAATAAAGACATAAACAAATAATTAAAACAAGAAAATTTAAGTCAATTCCTACCGTGATCAACTAAGAAAAATTTAATTTAGTTGCTTTTTATTAAACAATTACAACTAATATAAATGTGTATGTATATATATGATAGAATCACAATATAAAGTGGCAAATGAAATTTAGCGATCTACACGTTTCGCCACTGGCGTTATTATACTATAATACGAGGAATGGTTGCCAAGTCGAAAATCGCCCCAGAATTAATAAACTCTGGTAAACTTGGGGGTCTGGGGTTTTTGGCCACGAGGAATCGATTGGCCCCGGTTTTGAAGCGCTACGGTCGAGCAGTTCGGAGTTACAGATAGGATATTTTCAAACTTTATTAGTTCGCCATTTTGGCTAATAGGTTTCAAGCGGTAACGTGCTGCCATCTATAGCCAATATGGCGAACTAATAAAGTTTCCAGAAGATGATCCGGAACTCAAGGAACTGATCTCGAAATGGATGATCCATAACCCGTGTGGTGATATGAACCCAAGCGCTCCGTGCATGGTCGGCAAACATGGAAGTGCAGATGGGGATTTCCAATGGAACATCAAGACATGACATCGCTGGTGGACGATGAAAAGCCGAGGTTTAACCGGTTATCTTTTCACCAATGGTTTCACAAATTTTCTTATGGCATGTATTGTTTTGATAAATCACAATTGAAAATTTAAATCTTCGAGTTAGCTTCGATACCTGTTTTCTCCGAGCTGAGCTCGCTCACCCGCTGGTTTATTCTTAAATTTATATCCTGCTAAATATCTGTATAAGAGAAATGTTTTTCTCTCATATAAAATTGAAATTAATTAATTAATCAAAAAAATTATTGATTTTCGCCAGAATTGAACTCGCATTCTTCACTTCACGTGAAAAATCCTGAAATCCTTGCATTTTACCAATTGAGCTATTTCCTGTTGACTTCAATTTTCATTACAAACTGCTAAAACTCTTTTTAAAGTATTAAAATTCAACTAAATTTAATAAATAAAAAATATTTGTAAAAACTGTATTAACATCAAGTGTCATCCTTTACAAATTTTTAAAAATGTAAATAAACTTGAATGGATGAATAAATGGTATTTTATTAACGATTGAAAATTTGAGCGATATATATATATAGATATATATATATAGGGAGATTGTGTAGGAATTGCAAACGATCTAAATGTCTCAACCTTGCAAAACTTCCTCGAGGAAATCTCAACATGCTGTTTTGAAAAAGTTAAGAGGTAGCAAATAAAAAAAATTTAAGAAAGTTAAGCTGTAACAAACAGTTGTTTGTTGTTTTATTGTTTTTTCGATGCAATTTTATTATATAATATAGAACATATAACGAAGGTACTTTGACAAGTAATTAAGTTGCATACTTTTCACAAAGTTCATATGTAAATATACAAAAAAATGTGTTCAAAAAAAAAATTCCGTTTGTGTAGTACGGAAATTTACTGGGGGTTGCCAACTCAGCTGTTTTCATCTTTATCTCAGTTCAAAATCATGAGGCTAGTCCCTAAATAAACGTATTGCTTTCAAGTTTAGTTTAGTTATATTAACGTTCCATTATAAAGCAACACTAGGACGATTTTGAACGGCGATGATATGACGAGGACGACACCTGAGCTGACACGGTTCCACAGTCATGTACGCAGGAACAAACTTTCTCCCGCTGGTGTAAAGGGGGGTGCCTGCTCAGGTGTCATCTTTGTCATCTGACCGTGGTTCAAAATGACAAGATCCGTTCCAAAATTGTCTTATAATTGCTTTAAAACGGGACGTTAATGTAACTAAACTGTGAGGTGGGTAAATCTGCTCCTCTCCCCCCCCATAGAAAGAGGTTGTGCAAGTGAAGTTGACCTTGAAAAACCAAGAGACACTCATCCGGCTTAAATCGCTGGCATATAACTGTCAGCTGGCCATAAAGTGCCATACGTCACAACATAATAACAAATTTAAAATTTAAAAATCAATATCTCTCACGAAGTGTTTGAAGCACTGTTTCTTTATTTTAAAGTTTGTTAAGTTTATTTAAGCTATGCTTCACCTGTTCAAAGTTAAATAGGATTTGAATCGTCGATTCCAAAAACGAATGTTTATTTAGTTAAAATATTGTTGTCAAATGACCAGCATAATTGAACTGAAGCTCTATCCTAATCAATTTCAATTAATATTTGGAGCGATTCAAAAAATTATTTTGATCTTATTGCCAAAAAGAAAATCAGAATTTTCTGGCTATAGGACATGCATTGTTCTCGTTTGTCTTATTTTCTGTTAAAAACAAGCACACTAGGAAGGTAACAAAAAGGCGCATAAACATAAAAGAAAAACATCGAACTCAGAATCTTAATTTGAGGAAATTGAAAAAGTATGTAAAATACGAACATCATCTGCCTGAGTTTTCTAAGGAAGATGTTACCGTGTTTTCCATTAATTTGAAAAACTTTGCCATCGATTTTATGATTAACTTTAAGCGCTACAGATGGGAAAAGCACGCGTAATTCACATAGTAATTTAATCCTGCTTGTTTGTTGTAAACAGCTTCTCTAAGGCTTCATATTAAATCTTCGGAATATAGCATTTTTTCTTTGTTTTACCAGAAAGAAGTATAGATTAATGTAGTTTTGCTTTTACTTTTTATAAAATAACCTAGTTTACTTAGGTAAGCCTTGAAATTAGTTGAGATTTTATTAATTTAATTTGCTTAATGGAGCTAATATTTGTTTAAATTTGGAGCCGCGTTGGCCTGGTGGTAAGGTCTCGGCTTCGGAACCGGAGAGTTTTCAGGTTCGGGACACGATTCCACCGAAGAACCGTCGCTTAAAGGCCTTATCACACGGTGAAATTTCGATTGCACTTTTCCGTTTCTACCCTCAAAAACCGGTCAAGCAAGTTTCATAATCGACAACTTTTTCGAACCAGCTGGAAAATGTTGTCAGAAATATTGTCCGCAAACGAAATTTAACCAATCATGTGAAACTTTGAAGTGACATCTTTTTCCTTGTCGTTTGCTGACTAAAAGTGCCGAAGATATTTTGCCGTGTGATAAGGCCTTAAAGGGATATCATGCACGTTAAATCCGCCAGGGTCAAACGTCCACCCACTGGCGTGCAATGGGGAGGGATGCCAGATCTGATGTCATCTTCGTCATCTGACCGCAGTTCAAAATTACTGTATATCTCAAACTATCCCTACTGTTGCTTTACAATTTACTACCCCGAAAGGAATGTGTGTTTGGCTGTTCGGTCAATGTAAGGTTGGATAATACTTATTCAGCAGTCGACCATAACAAATCCTGTCGATACTGCAACGTTCAGTGGTGGCGGGGTGGTCGGCTGTATGCAAGAAGAAGAAGTGTTGCTTTACAACAAGATGTTAATATAATTAAACTGAATGCATTTTTACTGGAAAATATATGGTTAGTTTAGTTATATCAGGCCAAATGTCCTCCCAATGTGTCCAAATGTCCTGGTGTGGTGTGATGAGAGGGGTGCCAGCTCAGGTGTCGTGTCGTTCTCATCATCTGATCGTGGTTCAAAATCACGAGGTCCATTCCAAAATAGCCCAAGTGTTGCTTTACAACGGGACGTTAAAATAGTTAAATTAAACTAAACATTTGTTTTAATTTAGCATCGTTTTTATTTTCTTGTCTGCAAAGTATATAATGTGGAAGTATTGTAACTGTCAATACGGACGAATCTTCACGTTTTAAACTTTCATTAATGCGAAAAGAATACATGCAAGCATGATGAGCACGAAATGAAAGTTGAAACAATCTATTCCTCTTTTTATTTTCTCGTATACGTGTTGTGTGTCTTATCCCACCTAGTTGACAGTAACATCGAACCAGGTCCATGAGCCTGAACGCCTTCAAACAATGTAACCAGAGCCTGCCTTCACTATGAAGGGGTCCGGATGCAAAAAACCATTTGGGGCCCTAAATTTTTAGCAAAATAAAATAAAACAAGCATTTGTATAAATACATAGCGTGCTTGATTTTGTTTTTGCTATTAATCGCTACTGAAAAATTACAATTTGTTTCTTTTTTGATAGTACAGCAACAGCGTTTAAGCATTATACCCGTATGCCTGACCAAAGATAATCCTTTATTTAATTTTAATTTACTGAAAGAGTGTTCAGCATTTGCTATATTTAGTAACTGACTATGTAAAGGATTGAAACACGTCTGATGGGGATTTCCTTATTCATAAATGAACAATTCCCGTCTTTTTATAGCTTTTGTTGTCATTTCTTCCATCTTGTTTATAATGTTGAGAGACATTGCAATGTAATTTTATCAAATAGTTTCTACTTTTACATACTTTGATACAAGACGAGTATTTTATATTTTAACCATATGTCTGGCGCTGTATGGCCAACTATGGCTCTTGCGCCACTAAACCACGCAATGCAATCCCGTCTTCTTATAGATATTTCGGCGATCTTTGCTTATTAAAGGCGTCAGTCGATGCTCTGCCAGCCACATGGAAATAAGCTTGTAGACATTTAGTTTGAGAAACATTATTATTGTTCAGAACTCTGTTTTAATTCTTAATCACGGTGGGGCCCCCTTCAATAGCGGGGCCCAGGTGCATAGCATCCGCCGCACTTCCCAGATGGTCGGCCCTGAATGTAACACTGCCCCAGGACTCGAGAACAGCTGGCCTTTATTGAAACAGATACAGACCAACATGTGGGCAGGGACAGCTTGAGTCGCATTGCATTTTAGATATATGGGATAAACTTTGTGGTCCTTCACATGACGTTGTACCCGAATGTGACCACTTCGAAATCTGGCGAGAGTTGTCTGATTACGCATGTTGCCAACCCCAACTAAAATGGCACCAGGGCAACTTTCCGCATATCATTCATGAACGGGGGCCCTCCTTCAAGAATAAGAGATATCTTGGCGGACCCGGTTGGCGATTTCTGAAAATGTAAGTTAGCCTCCATGAGCAATTTCCTTATGGTTGCCCTCTCTGGCCAGGCCATCAGCAATTTTCATTTCCGTGCAAATTCACATGTGACGAAACGCACTGAAAGGTGATCTTAATATTGGCAATCAAGCGATTAAAAAGCTGGATGATGTTCCTATCCTAGTCTTGCGGTCCCATGACTTTCTCGTTTACGTAATATAGAAGAAAAAAAATAATCGTCAAGAAATTCGTATTCAAAATTTTGATGAATCTCCACATTTCAGACCTCTCGAAAAAACACATTTCTGAAAAATGTCCGTCTGTCTGTTTGACAGCTAGCTCAAAAACGCTCTGGGCTTGACATATAAAATTTGATATGCTGTCTTTGCACCAAATTCGCAGATTTCTATCCAATTTTGAGAAAAATTTGTTCAAATGATGTTTGTTTGTTCAGGGTTCGAAAATGAATTTACACTATAACTACAAAACGAAGCGAGCTAGATATAGAAAATTCGATACACAGATTTAACGTTTATTGTGTAGACATAAGTTAAAATTCCAGCTAAATCCAATGAGGAATTGACTGTCTATCGAATTGTACTTTCAGAAATACGCAAACTCTATAATTCGAAAGCGCAACGACTTAAATATATCAGGTTTTATACAGTAAAAGCTCCTCATTCGCGTTTTCACTATTCGCGGATTAAAAAAATGTCGACCCAATTCCTATATTCGCGGCTAAAAATTTCTTGATTCGCCGATCTTATAAGTACATGCATAATAATAAAAGGATTCCAATAGATATCCAACCCAATATCCTTTGTAAATGCCGTCAAATGGACTAATAAAAAAAGTAAAATAGATCTTATTACAACTTTGTCTAAAGTATGTTGTTAAATGCAAACTGCAAACATAGCCGAAATCAGGAATGGAATAGGACGAGATGGGTTCGAACAGATAGCATCCAGTGACTTTAGGAATTGCTTGAATCGCAAGATGAAGATCTGACTGTCAACCGACTTGGAGGAAATGTTCAATTCACAGCCCATGGAAGAAGAGACTTCAACAAGCACTGGAAACGTGACATTTCATTTGAAAAATCTTAGTGAAGGTTTAAGAATGGCAAATGAGCTTTGTGATTTCTTTATGAACGTCTATGAAACGAAGTCTTATTGTTAAGAGGCAAATTGCTAATGCGACTGCTGCGTATCAGTCTGAATTGAAAGAGCTTTTAAAAACTGCCAAGCAAAATAAAATTACAAAATTCTTCAAACCATTGCTTAAGCCTTAAGATAATCAATCAAAATGTTCAAAAACTTCAATTAAATGGATTTTTTTATATATTTGTTTTTTGTTTTATGTAGTCACCTAGGAACGTATCCGCTATAATCCCATATAAATTACCATTCCGTATTCATGATATCTGTATTCGCTGCATATTTATGGAATTTATACCCCGCGAATAAAGAGCTTTTACTGTATACGATTTTGTGACTAGAACCGCAGTTTTGTATCATATTTTTGTTTCAATCGGTTGAGAAAAAGATGCTTGAAACAAAAATTCCCTTTTCGGATACTATTAACCTCAGGCCCGAGATTAATCACCAAACAGAGAGAGAGAGAGAGAAAGAAAAGAAGAAGAAACTGACTTAGGATCACACGACATATTCAATAAAAATGTTAAGTTGGCGCCAAAAGTTAATATTTTATAAACGTTGCACGCCAGTGCTATATAAGGCATTCTCTGTCATGATAAGTTTATTATAGAGCATGCGCGGGAGTTTTGGGGTCCTGAACGCTATTCAAAACTTTCTTTGTTCGTTTGCTGTTGAATTGCCTGCTTTCATTGTTTTAATAACATTTTATAGCATGACTGAGAATTCGGGTTTTTAAATATTAAAAGTAAATAGTCAAAATAATGCTTAAACTGTAATATAAATATCTTAAGCAAAGTGCAAATTCATGGATGCATTTAAGAATTGAAATTCGTGCATAAATTCAAAAATATCTTCAATATTTTTTTTAATAATATTCTATTATATATACTATGAAATGCTGTTTCTGCATTTCAAAATAACTTCTTTCCTAAAAAGAATTTTAAACTCTACTTCAATTCTTTTAGAATGTGTTTATATATATTTTTTAAATAATCGTTTTTGTTCCGATAAGAATAGATTGTAGGTGTTGCCAAATCTTATAGCTAAATAACGCTGTTTTTATCCATGGTGAAGCATATAAAAAAATTATTTATATAGATCTCACTTAAAAAAGAAAACTGTCAGAATTTTTTAAACAATAATATTTTTGAATGGTGAAAATTCTATCTGAATCCTAATGTATGTTGGGTTCCAATGTTAAAATGGACTACTTCTACTAATACCGTCATGAATAAAAATTTTAAATAAAAACTAATATGCCAAACTTAAAGGTATTATCATTTTGGTAAGCAAATTATTGCTTTAATTATTGATGATTTTCTCCTGTCACGATATCCATTTAATATCCAAGTTCGCATTGGGTTCTAATGTTAAAAAAGACTGCGTCATACTGAATGCCATCATAAATATAAAACAAAAATTAATATAACTAACAATAATGTGTTTTACTTTTGGCAAATAGCACGTTGCCTAATGATTTTCTTTTAACATGGGTATCCATCCAGCATCTGAATTGGCATTGGATTCTAACGTTAAAATGGACTACATCTTGATAAATATCATCAAGAATAAACCATTTAACCGAAAATTAATATTGCAAATATTAATATTTTATAGTTTTTTTCTATCAAAATGTTGCTTAATGATTTTCTTATAACGCGAGTATCCATTTGTACAACGGGCAGATTTTGTCCTAGACATTAACATAATTAATTTAGACTCCATCTCACATCGGAACTAGCCAACTCCAGAGACATCGAAAAAAGGTTTGATTCAAAGAAACATAGACCTTCATAGCCAGAACACAGCTGCCTTTTTCTTTCATTCTTTTCGAATTCAGAATTCGTTTTTACAAAAAACTGTTTAAAAAAGAATAACCAGGAGATTACAGAAGAAAATGATTCATTCTTTCAGAACAAATAGTTCTTATTGCTTTTTAAAGAATACCACTTCGCTGAGTTCTGATTAAAGACAAATTTTTTACAAAAAAAGAAATACGATACTATTTAACAAATTAAAAATATATGAAATAATTGAAACTTTTAAAAGAAACAAAAGTGGGTGTTGCCACCGCTTTTTAAAATATAAATTTACAATAATAATACTAATAAATAAAGGAATAAAAATCGTTCCGCAGTGGAGAGCCACCACGCATCAAGCTTCCAGATATGCTTTGAGTTCCAATACTAAAATGTTCTAAATATAATAAAGAATAATTTTATTTTATGTAATTAAAAAAAGTTAGAATAAAATAAAATATTAACGACCATAAATGTAAATTTACGTCTTATTGAATGCCGTCATGAATATACCTCTTAAATGAAAGTTAATATAACAAACATTATACTTTGGTATTTGGCAAACGACGCATTGCCTTAATAATTTTGCTGTGCTATGTTACGCTGGTGATAATTAATTAATAACGCTATGTTACGCTGTTGTGGTGTGGAGAGGGGGTTGCCAGTTCAGGTATGATCCTCATCATCTAACTGTGGTTCAAAATGGCGAGGTCTGTCCCAAAACAGCCCAAGTGTTGCTTTACAACGAGACGTGGTGGTGGTGGTTCTAATGCCACTTGGTCATACCAAGCACGAATGAGCGGAGTTCTTTCGAATTAGGGCAGAGGTGTGCGCCTTTAATTGTTAACGAGCACCTTTAAGGTGAAAGTACGACTTTGCTCGAACACACACGACACGGCCCTTTTGAGGAGGCGGTCGAACTTTTGAGGAGGCGAGAATTTAGATCCAAATCAGAGACCGACTCATCCCTGATTCAGTACACCCAGAGGTATCATTCGGTATGGGAACTTGGAGGACTTTGGAGTCAAGACCTATTGAACCTGCCCCAACTGCCATTAGCCAACACGGCGGTCTTTGGCTGAGACGAGGACAGAACCCGCGACCTTTCGGTTACGAGACTGACGCTCTACCAACCAGGCTACCGCAACCCACAACGGGTCGTTAATACAACTAAACTAAATATATGCTAAGTTAAATGTACTCATTGAATGACATCATGAACAGACATCTTAAACGGAAAATTAATATAATAAACACTAACATTTTATACTTTTGGCCCCCACGACCTGGTGTAGGGGTAGCGCACCTTTCCTGTGGGCATTCCAGGTTCGAATCCTGGTTCTGACAGTTTATGTAACACTGGGTGTGTGTGTATTTAATCCAAGGAAAAATTCTTCTTTACTTTTTCTTGTTTATTTTCACACATACACACAAATATATACATACATGGACGACGATCACATACATACAAGGAAACACATAATATATATTGAAATATAGAAAGTGCCGCTAACAACGAGCGAACAAATAATACTTTTTGCCGCTAACGGAGAGAGAACGGGCATCTGCATGCACCAGTTATCCGCCAACAACGGATGTAGTTGTTTACAAAAAAATCTCAAGAGCGCTCTCCTCACATTCCAAGCATACTTAAGGATTGGGGCATACTGCGCCTTCGATGTTCAGTATTCATTTATACATATGGATAAGTATACAACGAGTAAAAAAGATACAAATAAAATAAGTAATTAAATCAAAAATTAAAAATAATGAAATTACATAAACAAACATGTTCGGTCTCTACCCTGCGTTCAGTCTGTGAGGTGTTTGAAAGAGGCCCCTGTAAAAAGGAATTGTGCAAGCAAATGTGTGTGTCATCTTCATTTGAGTTAGAAGTCATACCTGTCTTCGGGTGCTCTATTGACTTAGTCCTTAGAAATTACTGCGCACTCGGCTTAAAACGCTGTAATTTCGTCAGCGGGCTTGTAAAACGGCCGTAAGTAACTAACAACAAAAACAATTTTGACGCAAACATCTTCTAAAGAAAGGGAATTAATATATATCTTATTAATATATATCTTATATATAATAATTAATATAGAACATTTTGCAGTGCGAGAAAATAATTTGAAACTGAACATGTGCAAACATGTTCAGTTTCAAATTATCTTGAAAAATTGGTGTTCCATTGAGGTATCCGACTACGTTAAAAACACTGCTTACAGACCACGTTGGTCAATTATTATTATTATTATTATTTCTTGTAGTTCAGATTTTCCACTTTCCAAACCAGTTTATCTTTTATAGGAAAAGGAAAGCCTGATTTATCATTCAGGGGAATTTTATGTAAAACATATTTTCATAATTAAAATTTGCTTTTAACGTCAATTTTCTAAAAACTTTAAATTTCATAAAAATTCTCCACCGCTAACATGGTATCAAAAACTAATAGAAGTATTTACGCAAAAATTTCAGCGCGTGTTTTAAACAATATGGGTGATGAAATGAACCAAAAGTTTTATTGTTGGTGAAAAAAAAATTCATTTAGAGGTGTTTTTAGAAAAATTAAGGTGTGAATTTATGGTAAAAATGCCTATATACGAATATTTTTACCCATAACTCTTTTGCATTTCACCATTTTTTTTAAAAGGCCGCGGTAGCCTGGTCGGTAGAGCACCAGTCTCGCAACCGAAAGGTCGCGGGTTCTGTCCTCGTCTTGGCCAAAGACCGCCGTGTTGGCTAATGGCAGTTGGGGCACGTTAAATATGTCGAGACTGCAAAGTCCTCCAAGTTCCCATAACAAAACGATACCTCTGGGGGTACTGAATCAAGGATGAGTCGGTCTCTGATTTGGATCTAAATTCCGACTTGCGATGGATGAATGAATTCGACCACCCCCTAAAAAGGATTGTGTCGTGTTTGTGAGCTAGAAGTCAGACTTCTGCCCTCTAGGTGCTCAGGGCTCTTTACCCTCAGAAACTACTGCACCCCCTTTCCGTGAAAAACACGGACACGACAACAACCATTTTTCTTAGATTTTGGCTCATTTCATTCATCATTGTGTTCGATAACTTGTGTGCAAGGAAAAATAGAATCGCTACATTACAATTTTGTGTAGAGTGTTAACCGCTTTGATTAATTTTCATTAAAATTTAATACAAATTTTCCTATTTCTCAAAATATATTGTATTTTTAAATATTTTTTGTACTCATAGTGATTATAATTGACAATGCATCTAAAAACCAAAATTAGTTTTTTAAAAATTAAATTTTTCAAAAAATTTTCCTCGAACGTAGTCGGATACCTTAAACTGTGGATGGAAAATTGAAGACGAGGAATAAAGAATTATTGTATTTTATATAATTAAAAAAAAGATAGAATAAAATTAAATTTTTATTAATATGTTTTTCTCTTATTTTTCTATAGCCTCATTCCTTTCCAGTTCATTAGGCGTCGTCACATTATCACAACAACTGTGTCGTCAACTTTTTTTAAAAAAAAGTGATCCTTCTAATATTCCTTCCTATTGTCATAAAGCCATGAATGAGTTTCCATGACAACCATTTTTTCACTTCATTTCTTTCTTCTGTGTTGAATTCCGCTTTCGCTTCAACGGCATTTAGCATTTTGTCGTATCTCCTCACACAAGAAGGTATTTTTGTGTGAAATGAAGAACTTTATGAAGTATTTTACATCATTAAAAAATGGGTCGTTTTGTATTTTGTTCTCTTAATAATAGATTTCGAATTTAATTTCGGAACTTCGTCATTGTTATTTATTTATTTATTTTTGCATTCATAATTTTCTGCGAGACTTTTTTTTTAATAATTAATTTTTAAAACATCTTTGCTAAATGAAGTACTTTGTTTAAGAAGTGTTTTAAAAAAATGAAGGAAAAAGTCTCTTCATTCATTATAGCAAACTTGTTATGTGTTAATTAGTTACGGCATGTATAAAATGTCCAAGGATTGAAGTTAATTAGAATCGAGTTAATTAGGGAAGGAAAATTTTAAAAAATGCAAATCTTTTATTTTGGAAGAATCTTGAATAATTTTTTTAAAAAATATTTTCCAACTTCTTGCTAAAAACTATATTTTTATTAAGAATTACTAAGCTGTATAACTTTAAATATATATATGTAATGATATTTTTAACCTAATTTAAATCCAAATTAATTTCTAAAACTTTATCTTAACTTAGCCATAGTAATTTCTTTCTAAAATATTCTCTTATTTCCTGATCTGATTCCATTTCTCTTCTTAATTAAATCAAGAAATGTTTTGTAAATTCTTGAGTCAGCGATTCTCACGGTAAGAACTGAACGATGAAAATTGCCGACTTAACAAATACTTTTTTTAAAAAGTCCCTGTGTTTCCCTTTATCATGCGATCGACGTGTGTCAGAAATCCCTATGAGAATCTTAATAATAAATCGGCAGTATAAACAATATTTTCCCTATCAAAATATGCTATATAAAACGAGGGAAAATTAATTTATCTGCCTTTTACCATTACTTCTGCTTGTCCACGCAAAATTTTGGAAATTTGACATACAGTTTTAACATCATTATTAAAAATTATGTCAAATATTGGACGAAAATCCTTGTAATGTAAACTATCCTTTTATACGTATGCATATGAGCAATTCAATACAGTAAAAGCTCTTTATTCACCGAATATATGTTCCATAAATATGTCGCGAACACAGAAACCGTGAATACGGAATGGTAATTTATATGTGATTATAGGGGATTCGTTCTTAGGTGTCAAAATAAAAATAAAAAAATATATATATAAGAAAATCAATTTAATTGAAGTTTTTGAACATTTTGATTTATTATCTTAATGCTTAGGCATGGTTTGAAGCTTTTTGTAATTTTATCTTGCTTGGCAATTTTTAAAAGCTTCTTCAATTTACACTGGTACGCAGCAGCAATTTGCCTCTTAAAAATAAGCCTTCGTTACATAGACGTTCATTAAGAAATCGCAAAGCTCATTTGCCTTCCTTAAACCTTCACAAATGTTTTTCAAATGAAATGTCAAGTTTCCAGTGCTTGTTGAAGTCTCTTCTTCAATAGACTGGGAATTTCCTCAAAGACACATTTCCTCAAAGTCGGTCTCAGTCAGATCTTCATCTTGCGATTCAAGCAATTTCTGAATGTCACTTGATTCTATCTGTCTGTTCAAACCCATCTCGTCCTATTCCATTCAGTTTTCAGCTATGTTTTCAATTTGCATTGAACAACATACTTTAGACAAAGTTGTAATAAGATCTATTTTACTTTTTTTATTAGTCCATTTGACGACATTTACAAAGGATATTGGGTTGGATACCTATTGGAATCCTTTTATTATTATGTATGTACTTATATCGGCAAATAAAGAAATTTTTATCCGCGAATATAGGAATTGGGTCGCATTTTTTTTATCCGCGAATAGTGAAAGCGAGAATAAGGAGCTTTTTCTGTATTTAAAAATGAAACGAATTAGAAGATTGGAAATTGGCATGTTGTCTTGGCATCAATTTCCTTCGCTGTAAGCTAAATTCAGAATGTACCATGATATATGAATCGGAAAAGATATCACGATTTTTTTCACTTTTTTATAACCAGTATTATCCGCTTGTATGTTTCACCATTTAATATTTTCTATTATATCGCAAACATGGCGTTGCATTCAATTCCTAGCACCTAGAGCAACGCTAAGAAAGTTGAGATGAAATCTGAATCTCCCAATGAAATTATGACAGCCAGACAAACGAATACAATTTTCGGCTAAATTACAGGAATCAAAAGAATCGATAGTTTCATTTGTAAGACGCCCTCAAGCTTTCTTTGTCTCTTCGAATATCGTGAAGGGGGATGAGAAGAGGGGGGTGCAGAGTCCGTGAAATGCACGCACGTTCCAACTGGCGCCTTCGCCCGCTGAACGGTCACAAGAAGAAAGTTTCATTGTTGAACGTGGAATTCCACTCTTTTATCCCGGCCGAAAACGATAAGCGTAAAATAAAAAAAAAGGGTTGCCACAATGTTATGTGAGATCTTGGCGACGAGATGTCGTCAGTTTGTTGTTGTTGTGAGTATCGTTCAGCTTGGATGCTCCTGTTATGTTGGCGAATCTACAGGGCGATTTTTTATTATTGGCAAGTTTTTAACGGGTGATAATTTAAATAAGTTTGAGTTACAAAAACACATTTTTAGAAAATATCCTTCTTCAATTTTTCTGTGATTATGTTTATTGGTTGAGTATTTTTACTTTCTTGTAAACGTAGTGAACAGAAGTATAGTAATCGTTAAAAAATTCAAAATGGAGAGTTTGAAGAATCGTCACGTTATAGATCTCTTTGAGTTAAAAAAACACAATTTTATAAAATGTCCTTCTTCAATTTGTCTGTGACCGATAATTCAAAAATTCTTTAAGGTAGACGGTTAAAATTTAGTATACGGTCTTTACTACAAATTTGCAGATTTCTTTCAAATTCTGAATGAAATTTGTTCTGAGAAAATCCGTCTATCCCGTTGTTCGTATATTAACAAAACGATATTCAATAAACTACGGTAGTCTTTGATAATGAATTGTAAAGCCTTCCGTGCCTTTGCGCATGCATTAGGATGGGTTTAATTCAACAAAAGAGGGGTGAAAGGAGAGATGAGAGTTGATGTTTACATTTAACAATAAAGATTCGCGGTTTTATGAGACTTCAACGTTATAGATAATTAGTAATACAGAAGGAAGAAGGTACTAATGTAAAATATATCAGAGCAATTAATGTAAGGGCATAGACATTAAATTATGAAGAATAAACAAACAATGTCTGATCTTAACATTTGATAAATACTTTTTTACAAAATAATAATGATCTTTTTTATATTAAAATGCTTTTTTATATGTCCTTGAATTTTTTCGGCAATATTTTAAATTAATAAAAATTGATAATTGAGAGTTTATTCTATTTAAAACATTTAATTTTTATTTTAGAAATAAATATAGAACGATTTTAAAGTATAATGAATATTTTTTTTAACAAATATGATATTTTATATATTTTGATATTTAAAAATACCTTATTACTAATGATATTTCTAAAAAGATCTAATGGACAAAATCGAAGGTGTGAGGTTAATACTGGAAATGCGCTCATTTCGTCGAAATGTGGTCGTCTCAGAATCCTTTGACAACCAGTAGCTAGGTAGATAATACACATGATCTTTATCTATAGTGTAGACAATTGACAAATTACAAGCTAAATCCAACAAGGGTTGACAGCCTAGTGGTCTGTAGTTTCAGAAATATGTTAACGCGATGATTCCAAAGCATCATGACTTAAACGTATCAAATTCTTCATCTTCTGATGTTGGGGCCTGAGACAACTGCCCCGTATACCCCTGGCCTTTTTCAGGCGTTGGGGGTGGTCACTCCTGCAGAGTTGTAAAAGGCATTATATATCAATGCAATATCCATGATTTCTGTATCGTTACAGTATTAAATATGTTATCTTCAGATTAACACTGTTAAATGAGAGGACGTGAATATCATAAATAAAATTTATCTTCGTTGGAATCTAAATTTTTATGTTTCAAATATAGAATAGAATGCTGGCACACGATTGCTAAGAAATATTAGCAATTCTTTACTAATTTTTTAATCGTAGTAACTATTATTGAATAAATATTTATTAATTAATACTAAAAGAATTTTTATCTTGATGATAATATGAGATTTTCATACTTCCAGAAATTAAATACCATTACATCGATTAATTTTGATTCCATATCAAAAGCGACATATGAGAAATACTGACTATAATATTCCAAACGTTAAAACAAGTTATGATATATTTAAAAATAATAAATATGAAAAACAGCGTTAAATTGTTTTTATTTTTTGTTAGCAAACAAAACTAATCTACAGAAATGAAAAATAATATAATTTTTTTATCATTAGAACTGTTTCACAAAAACATAGATACAAGTAGTAATAATAATAATAATGAAATATACTACGAAAAAAAATGGAGCATATATTAAACACAAAAACACTACCACAATCGTTTATCATTAACTACTTATTCCACCACAAAATATTAAAATAACAGTAATCTTCCTCAATCACTGACTTTTCTTTTTTTAACCGACGAAAACCAACCACTGTACATATAATCGAATACCCACTCCACAAAGCAAGATGAAAAAGAATCCTGCAAGTGCCATAGAACAAAAAAAGTGCGAAAAGGCGAAAAACATTTGCGGTGTAAGGTTGTACCTTGTGCCCCATTCATCATTCAGTTAAACACTGACAAGAACCACATGCGATCAGAAATCATGTATTAATCATCGACTCTGACTGCTTTGGGATCTTCTTCTAAGAGAATTTTTTTTTTTGGTGGTGGTTCTTCGTACTACCACCTCTGCACCCCAACAAAGAAAATTCTTTTATCTGAAGTTGAAATTAATTAGTCCCAAGAGTTACCAGGATACGCAATCATATGTTCGAGTTCTGTACTAATTGGGGAGAAAAACAGATCCACCTTATTCTTGGTATATTTTTTATTTTCTTTCTTGTTTAATCAATTTATTGGTGCTTTTCTCTATTTTTTATTCTTCTTCTTAACGTTGTATTTGAAAGTGCTGATTATGTGGAAGCGCTGATTGTAGATTCCCAGATGCGCGGTAATTGCTTAGTTTACTAGTTGTGAGAAAACTATAAATTATTTATTTAACTAAGGTAACCAGATCTGTCAGATTAACCAGACCCAAACAAGCTTCTTTGTCTCCTTTTTTTTTGTACTTTTAATCATTTAATTTATGACGCTAGACGTAATGTATGGCAGGAGTTCAGGTTTCTCGTGTTTTCGGGTTTTTCTTTGGGCTCCAATTATGTGACCAATTAGGTTTTTAAGTGTAAGAATTTTTTTAAATCCCTATTTAGATATAACGATTACAAACAAATTAAAAAAAAAACAACTTAAAAGCGAAGTGAACTGTTAGTACAAAAATAATCTGTTATAACAGAATGTAATACAATAGAAAGGTTTGTTGCAAAAAGAAGGTCGCTCCAATTATTCAAGTTCGCAGAAAACCGTAAAAAACGTTTGAAAACTCGAAATTCTAAATTGTGTGACGATTTTCCTTTTGATAAATCTTATTAATTGCTCCTACATATTATGACAATATTTTCACTCAAAAATATTTTTTCCAGATGACTTAGTGCATGGTGAAATGTTAGAGCTACCTCTTTCTTGCAACCAAATAGAAAAGTCTGTCTGCCTCGAAATATTTCGCAATAAAATTGCACCTTACTTAATATTTTAATTATCTATACTTATAATAAAGCTCAATGTGTGTGTGTGTGTTGGCGCTCTACATACCAGACCGTTGGACCTACAGCTACCAAATTTGGTACATGTATACCTTGGAGCTTGGGAATGTGCACCTCGGAGCCCTTTTTTCGAATTTTTAATTAGAATTTGAATTAATTAAAATTTAAGCGAAATTTCGACGATTTTCCGCTATAACTTCCGAAAATTTTATCTCACAAACATGATTTTTACATCAATTTAAAGATTAAAAAATTAGCTTTCTAATGGTATCAGTGTTTTAATGTATAACTTAAGCTTCTATTTTTAACGAATTTTTAAAGAATTATTTTAACCATGTTTTACAACAATATATTTCGGACAAAACAATAAAATTTAATCTGCACGAGCACGTCAAGGGGGAAAAATTAGGTTTTATCTGCATGTTGCCATCCTATTGACGGAAGTTCAAACTAAAAAAAAACAACTGTCATTACAAATTAAATCTAAAGTAATGCAACTTTTAGCACGCGCCTGGATAAAATAAAAGAAATATAATATGTGACATTTTCTAAAATAAATAATGAACGAACAAAGGGAAAAACTAGCTTTTATTAAACTGTTGAAATCATACTGACAGAAGTTCAAATTAAAAAATAAATTAGCTATGACTGCAACTTAAATCGAAAAAAAAATGTAACATTCACCACGTGATTGGATGAAATTAAATAAATATTAAATATTATGTTTTCTAAAAAAGAAATACAATACAAAGGTTTCTATGATTGTTTGCAACATCTATATCATTAATTTAGTAAATCAGTGTTACGTGACTTTCGAAGTTTAAATATATCTGGCAGAGAAATTATAAAGCGAGCAAGGCACATAAGTATTTAATTGAAAATCTTAGACCCCATTACTCTTGGCGAACCAGCTGGTCGCCAAAGGCGTCAAGTTTAAAATAAACTTACAAAATGTTCATACTTGCCTATAAAAAATATATATTTTACAGTAAAAGTGATAAATCGGTGATTATATAAAATTTACCTGTGATTATACATAATCACCCCTGAATTTGGTAAATATGATAAATTATTTCATTTTATCAAATTTACCAGATAGTTTATAAAATCCCCATTACGAGTTGGGTATTTTATATACAAAGCGGTAAATTTGATAAATATGAAATAATTTATCATATTTACCAAATTCAATGGTGATTATGTATAATCAGAGGTAAATTTTATATAATTACCGATTTATCACTTATACTGTAATATAACAGATATCTATTCCCACTTCCCCTTTGTAACGTCATCTTCATTTGTTTCGTCGTCAGGTTGTAGGCCATCATAGGACTACATATCATTTTGTGGAACGTATTTGTGAGCTAGTTCCATTACGTGTTTATATGCTGGGCTCTTAAATTGAAGGTAGTGGGAATAAGATGACTGATTCTTGTTTAACGTCAATTGAATAATGTTTTGAATATTGAATATTGAATATACTCCTTACTAATCTAATGATGTTTTTTTTCCCCGATATACATTTTGTTTTGCATTAATTGCATTAAAATTGTTGAATGTGTTGAAGAATTAATTCCTGAAGATTGTAATTGATATTTTTTAAAGACATGAATAATCAATATGCCGAGTATATTTTCAATAAAGGCGCATTTCATGTCATACATTGCATCTCAGTAAAATTAAAATGATTGAACAAATTAGCAAATAAAATTGGTGTATTTAGTGAAATTATTCAATTTTTTTACGTTAAATAAACATGAATTAGGAAAATTCGGTTGCACAGAATAATTTTAAAAGGAATATATTAATAAATTCATTACGAATAATTCTTGTTTAAAATTGCATCGAAACAAATAAATTTTTGATAAAAATATTTAAATTTGATTACATTTTTGGAACACTTCCACTTATTTTAATGGTTAAAAAGTATCAATATTTCCATTTCTTTATTTAATAATGTATTACCACTTAAATTAACATCTTTTTATGTATTCTTAATCTGATTCGTAATTCTGAGAAAATATGATGATTACATTTGTCTTTTTCTTTAAAACAAATCCGTACGAATTTTTTTTTATTAAGCAAATTAATACTTTGGCCAAACGATTAAATATTGTCTCGGAATAAATTTCATTCGTAATGTATGCTCATTATTTGCTGATTTATTTAAGAACAAAACATAAACTGAACTACATAGCATTTTCATGGCGGTAAAAATATTTATTCTTCTGATAAGCTTTCTGCTAGATAATTAGGATCTCTTCTTCGAAATCTTTCTTATCTTGTCATTTATTATCTAAGAAGAGACGTCTTATTATCTCGCTTAATGTATCTCGAGTACACAGACGATAAAATATGATTGCAGCATAAAATAAATCGTCTGCTATTCTATTATACTCGACAAAAATATTTTATTTTAGAAACATGTGCTATTATATTTCTAAAAATAAAAATGCATATATTTTAATATTTTATGTCATATTATGTTTATATGCATTTCAATGTGTTTAATTTTTATATGCATATGTTTGTTATATGTTTATGTAAATATTTATTGGAATATAATATGCTATAAAGAATCTTTTTTTTAAATGTAAAACCAGTAAAATTATTATTATTATATTAATTTTATTCTCTAGACCATATTACGACTGTTACATTATATATTTTCTTTGCTTTTTTATATTATGGTACGAATGCGATCCACGTAAAGTAACTATTTTTTGTCTTTACTACATTCACTTTTTATCGTTATATAATCGTTTATAAAAGTACAATGATTCAAACAATTGAGAGTACATCTTACTTTTACTTGATAAATCCGACTTTCAATATAAATAACGCATTACTAAGAAATGCAAGCACGCTTTTTATTTTAAGTAAATATTATTGAAGAATTATTTGTCATGTGAAGTAAATATTATTGATTAAAGAACAAAAACAATAAACAGGTTAGGTCTCAAACCTGATGCCCTCCAGTTCCAAAGTTTAGACCTTGCCACTGGGCCACCGCGGCCCATTTTAGGAGTTTTAGACTACATATTTCTATGCAGAGACAACCTTCTCTCCCCAACCTGATTTTTTAAAATTTTCTTAAAATTCAAAAAAATTATAATTTTTAAATTATATATTTTTAAAAATTTAATTTAATCTCCGTATAGTAAGTTTTTATTAGCAAATTTTTAATATTAATGTAAGAAAACCTTTAATTATAAATTACGTTAAGGAGAGTAATTCCCGTATCTCGTGAATAAAAAAAAATCTAAATTTTAATTTTAAAACAACTTTTACTTAAAATTATAAAAAAATTACAATGTTTCAATGTAAAATAAAAATTTGTTAAATTATAAAGCGGTAATTTTAGAATAATAACTTAAAAAACATAATAAAAATTTGGTAATAAGTAATAAATTAGAAATATAAGGATTTCAACATATTGAAATTGTTGTATTTCGTATATTAAGCGATCCTTTATATTAATTTGAATAGATTTGAACTCACTACTTTTAAGACTTAAATCACAAAATGAAAGTATTCTCAGAATGTCCGAAAAAAGTATATTAAATTCTCGAAATTCCCTACATTGTGGCGGTTGTAGACAGTTATCTAATTAGTCCGTTTAATAATTCAACCTAGCTGGTATCCTGAACAAACCTAAAACCTTAACTCCAACAGCTCATTTGCATTATTCTAATTCACTTTTCTCCACTATTCTTTGTTCATTGTTTTGAGATAAGATTTTCTCAAAAATTCACAGTTTTTGAGATAAAAATGCTGTGCTTTCGCATTCAAAACGGGTGTCTGCAACTGTGTACTCAAACATATACCCGATGAAAGTGCAAAACGCATCTTTTAAGGGATTTCACCTAAAAATAGCGCGCCAAATCTCCAGGTAAAAATATTTAAATCCTTTGAAAGCTAAAAAGGGCCATTTGAAGATGCCTTTTGGTGATCTGGGAATTCCCCCGGTCTCATTGTGCGCATTCCACAGAACGGGAGTTAGTTTGGAGGGGTGGTCCCGCCTTCTTCCATTCATAAAAGAGGAATGCTTCCGACTGCTTCCCCTTCCTCCCCCCCTCCAACCTCACCGTCCCCAGACTGTGGTGTCTTGTCTGAGTGTTTTGACTGTTTGGAATAGTTCCGGATTCTTTTATTCTGCCACCTACTTTCTTTATAATGATGATGATGTTTTTTTTTGTTGTTAACTTTGGAATATAAACTGTTTTGGATATAAAAGTATTTTTTGTGAGAGCATTTCTGTGTTTTATTGGAAAATTTTTGAAAATTTGAAAATTTAAATCATTTATTTATTTTTTTATTTTTTTGCAATAAATCGTCTGATGGTAGAATAATGAATTAAAATAAAAAATCCATTCTTAAACATTATTTTCGATTTTAGCTAGAGTTTGCAAATGGGACAAATAAGTTGTTGTATGCAAAGAAATCTATTAAAAAAAATACCTCAAAATAATGGACTTAGAGAACAAATCTTTAATTAAAATTTTTATTAATTTTATATTCTATATATAAGAATCGTACTTTTATTATTTTTGAAGAAATACAGCATGAAATAATGATTTCTGCTTTAATTAAAGTTGCATTTTTTATTGCAATAAATCGTCTGATGGTAGAATAATGAATTAAAATCAAAAATCCTTTCAAAAATATTATTTTCGATTTTATCTAGAGGTTGCAAAAGAATCAAATAAGATGCAATATGCTAATAAGTTTACTAAAAAAATTCCTCAAAACAATGGACTTAGACGACGAATCTTTAATTTAAAATTTTATTATCATTTTCTATATTTAAATAATCGCATTTTCATTATTTTTGAAGAAATGATGTACATTTTTTGAAAAATAATAAAGTAAAGTTTTAAGTACATATTTTTATTTTTTGCAATAAATCGTCTGGTGGTTGAATAATGAATTAAAATTAAAAATCCATACAAAAACATTATTTTCGATTTTAGCTAGAGGTTGCAAATGGATAAAATAAGTTGTAATATGCAAAGAAATCTACTAAAAAAGTCCTCTAACTAATGGACTTTGACGACGAATCTTTAATTTAAAATTTTATTAATTTTATCATTTTCTATATCTAAAGAATCGTACTTTAATATTTTTGAAGAAATGTAACATGAAAATGATTATAAAAGAGTAATTTCTATTTTAATTAAAATTTTGAATAAGAAAGTATAAGGGTTAAGGGTATAAATGCATTCAAAACCAAAATTGCCTTGAAATTATTGCCTATAAAAAGCAATTGTATAAATTTATTTTACAAGAAAAACTTTTATGTTATTACTAATTATTAAAATTTACAGTTGCGTTATAAACATATATTGTGTAAGGAATTAGAATTGGTTCATTAACAACGAATTTTTAATTAAAAATTTTATTACTTTTATCCCCTTCTATATCTAAATAATCGTACTTTTATTATTTTTGAAAAAATGTAGCATGAGAATGATTATAAAAGAATAACAAATTCTATTTTAACTAGTTTTATTTGCAAATATGAAAGTGTCGTTTAAGAATGTAATTTAACACCAAAGTCACCTTGAAATAGTTTCTCGTAAAACGAAATTTTACGATTTCATTTTACAGGAAAAAATTCCAATGCTAAATTAATAAAATTTATAGCTATGTTATAAATATATGTTGTGTAATAAATTGAAGTTTGTTAATTAAATTTTAATTAAAAATTTTACTATCTACGATATCTAAATAATCATAGTTTTATTGCTTTTGGAAAAATATAGCATTAAAATGTTTATTAAAGATAATAGTTTATAAAGTTTTTATTCGAGAATAAGTGCCATTTAATAATATAATTACATTCAACTTAAAAGCCACCTTCCAATTGCTTCCTGCAAAATAGAAATTGTAAAATTGCTAATGTTACATGATTAAAATTTAAAATTTACTGTTACTTTATAAATATATGTTGCGTAATAAATTGGAGTTGGTTCATTTGCAAGTGACCTCAGCACCCGAAATGTGACTTTTATAGTTTCTCCCCTTCGAAGCTATAAAATATTCGATATTCTCAGAATGCATCGTCCTATTTATTATTTCTTTTTTTTTTTATCTTTCATTGACTGGCAATATCATAAAAATAGTGTTCTTTTGTTTTGTCTTTATACCTTTTAAATAAACAATTTTGTTAATGAAAATTTAAAAATACGAATTACAACAACAAAAAAAAAATCTGTAATATTTACGTTTTAGCTTTCTGATTATTAAAAACCATAATTTATACCAAAATGCATCGGCATAATCGGACAAATTATAAATCTTGTAGACAATTAATCGACAGAATAATCTTTTGTTGACAAAATAATTTATATTTAAAAAATGTTTTTTTTCCCTCACTCGATTCCTAATTATATTTTTCTTTAAAGATAAGTTTTTCAACGAAAATTTATCTTAATCTTCTCTTTGTGTCATCTTAAATATTATAAAAACATTTTTACGTTTTTTTTTTCCCTTTCGTCTTATTTTTATCAAGAAATCCTTAGCTTTTCTAGACACCATTTTATCTTGTCTTCCGTTTAAAAAAATCAACATAATGGCTTATTTTTCGTGAAAAAAAAAATTATTTTGCTTGTTTTTAGTGAAAAGTTCTTCACCCGCATAAGGTTGATAGACTTTATTATCCCCGAAGTTAATAAACTTCCCATCCCCTTATTTTTATTATTCTTTTTTTTTTTTACAGTATCGTTAAGCAATTCCAAAATTTATATCTCAGGAACATTGAAATAAAATAACTAAAAACTATTACAGTATCATCATTTTCGAATTTATCATTTTCACCGTGACAGCTTAAATAGGGAGCGAGGGGAGGGAAAAAGGACGAAAATAATAACAATAAAAAAAACTTTTGGTCACTTAGTTGCCAAATATTGCAACCAGTCCCTCGTACGCAGCGCGTAGAACACACAACTCGTAAAACTATTCCATCCCCCTTTCCTACACCTGCTATTGCATTCCAGTGACGTCACGCATCACATGACTGAACACCTTGGCAACGCCAACGACGCGGCGCGAAAAGGAACATTTCAGTCTACAACATGGCGGCATGCGAGCTGGGTTCTCGTCTGCTCTGAAAGTTGATACATGGTGATTGTGCGAAAAAAAACGACCTACCCTGGATTATAATTCTTTTTTAACCTCTGGGATTACGCGCTGAATCATGGTTCTGGTAAGTGACAAACTTTCCAATTCTGCACGAGATTTGTCACCTGTTATTTTTTGCCATAATAATTTGTTTTTAACTTGGCGAAGTTTTGTTTTTAACTAGTGGGGAAAGGAAAAAAAGTTACGGTAGGTCCCGCGCAAGGTATCCTGGGAAGGAATCTGACAGGTTGTTTTGTTGGAAGCGGGCCACGGCGTGACCACCCAAAGGGGGTTAAGACGGAACTTTTTTTCTCTCCATTAGTTTATTACATGCCGGTAGTTATTCAAAATGAATTTAATAGTATAGCTGAAAAATGGAAAATCGCGCACATGGAATTGGATTTTTCATATTTCAAATAAATGTTTTATGAATTGCTGATTTTTATTTGAAAAAAATAATTAATCGCCGTTTTATTTTGCTATGTTGAACTTAATGGTAAAAAATATTGTCGAGGATTCTATTTCATAAAAAATAAGTCAATTCCTGAATATGATGAGTCAGTTACAAATATTTTGTGCTCATAATGTTAAATTTCATCAACGGAAATGTAAAAAAAAAAAAAAAGTGGGGGCAGTGTTTATATACATTTTTGAATTTTAAAAGAAGTAAATTTTGGAAGTATTGTTTTAACAATAATGTTGTACTACTATAACTATTGTTGCAATTTTAGACTTACTTTGTAAAAAGAAAAAGAAAAGAAAAGAAATTATTTCTAATGTTTATTCTTTTGAATAAAATATAAATCACGGAATTATTTTTATACAAATAAATATACTGGTGTAAATTTCTTTTTTTTAAAAACATTTTTGGTACCTCTAAAGTCGTATAATTTTTAACTTTTTTTGTTTGAAATTTTATTGCTAAGTTTGCGAAACGATCAAAAACTTTAGCGTCATGTTTTAAGGTTTTAAAACGATAATAGAGTCTTTATAAATGCAATGGAATAATTCATACTCTATTTTATATTGCCCTATGCAAGAATGTTAACAATTTAACTAAATATTTCTTTTACTAAGAATTACAAATCGCTTTTACACAACTTCCAATTAAAAACATAAATTTTGTGTTCCTTATGGGTTATTTTAATCTCCATTTCTATTTTTGATGTGTGTAAAAAAGTATTTTTTTTTAATCATCTGGACTGTGTAAACTGAAAAAACAATCGTATCAATGCATTTTAAAATTTTATTATATCAGTATCCTCAAATTCTTTTTTTTTTTAACGAATTATTTTCATCTGGAAGTATATGTTCTTAATAATTTGTTTAGATTGCATATATTTTTTGTTGGATATTTATTCATTTATAAATTTTTGAAGAAAATATTTTGATTTTGAAATTTTTTTTATCTCAATATAACAAAAAGCGACTATAATGCTTGATTTCCGTTAAAGTTATTTATATGCACAAGTTTGAAGAATATTTTCGTCTCATTATTTCAGTATTAACAGAATGTACTTGTGAATTATTGATTTTTCGTTTTATAATTTATAATCTGAATATGATTAAGTATGTCTGATGCCCTTTTACGTTACTGCATGAAAGGTGAAGACTATAGATTACTATAATAAATTGTGGCATCTAATTAGGAGTTTAATAAATTAGCAGCGGGTTGAAACTATTGTGTATTAACAGATAAGGTCAGCTTTTCTGAAATCATAAATAATCACATACAGTAGAAAAAAATTACTATCTGATTTCGAATGCAAATAAAATATTTTATGCAGAATTTTTTTCTCTACATCTACATGCTTATATTTCTTTATTTAAATAAACTGAAAACGATATTTTCTGCAGATAAAAATTTCAACATAATAATTGATTGAACATAAAATAATCCAACTTAATTATTTATTAAAATTCAAATAAAATATATTCTGCTATAATTTTTTTTTCTCTATGTTCGGGCTTAGTTTTCTATGTTCGAATAAATAAAAAAACAGTATTTTACTCAGATTAAATTTTAACATAATAAATTCTGAATGAATTGATTGGAACTTGAATTTTATTTTAAGTATTCTAAAGCTTCAGAAGGTTTATATGAAAATATAAGAATAAAGTAATAAAAGAATGTTGTTCTGTAAAAGAAAGTATCTGAGGCGTAGAATTTGAATTTTTTGTGAAGTTCCAAAAAAATACATCAATTCCTGTCAATCATTTTCTATTTTTTATTTCGTCAATTTTTTTATGCTTGTAACGTAAAATTTTCGAGATGCTTAAGACGAGGTTTTTCTTTTTGAATTAAGTTTATTTTGTCCGTTAGCATTTATTCTTCGAAATAGCTTTGTTATAATGAAGCATGTTTTTATTTACATCTTAGACTTCGAATTGCAGTAGAAATTATTCATTTTTTACATGAAAAAAAAAATTAAATTTTCTGTTAGAGTTCATTCAAATAGTTTATATATATATATAATAAGTAATTTTTAAAAATGATCTAGTTGTCGAAAATATGTTTTTAAATGTTCTATAAGATTTGAAATTAAATTAAAAAGAGATTATATGAGATAGAATATATATTGTTGACATCCTTTATTTTTGATTTTTGTTTGAACTGGATAAAATCTTTTTAATTGGATCACAACTTGCTTTCATACAACAATATAATAAGAATGTTTTATTTATAAAACTGGAGTTAAAATGGGCGATTTTAAATTTCTAAAAATTAATTTTTTAAGTTATTTTCCTCCATTTTTATTTTTTAATCGTTCTTCATTGTTCATTGTTTTCGTTCTTCCATACAAGCTTATGGAAATAGGGAGGAAAAAATATAGTTATGGCATGCGAATATATTTATATGATGAAATAGAGTTGCGAATTGAAAAAACGTTTTAGTATCCTTATCAGGTAGATTCCTATAAGAAGACTACTTATTGCTGTGGTTCTCATGACACGATTGAAGGAAAGTTTCTTCAGTTTTTCACCGTTCATGATTCCTAAATCCTATATATATATATATATATATATATATATATAATATGCGTATAGCTCTTTGCTCCTGTTATCTTGTGAAGAGGATAACTAGAGTGATTTTGTTCGGATTTTACGACGGACTATTTTGTTGGAAATGTAAAAATCTGGGTTGAGTTCGTAAATGGGCCATCTAGCTCAGAGGGGGTGCTTATGTTTGGTTTGGTTTTATATGGGTTTTTTGGCGCAAGAGCCATATTTGGTCATACTGAGTCAATCAAATGGTAAGAGTTTAAAATTATTTAAAAACAACACCTATTTATAAACGATAACAGGTGTGTAAAGAACCCCCCCCCCCCAAATTATTTGAAAATGGTTTTAACATCTTAAAAATTAAAAACGAGAAACTGAAAAAATGGTGAAATATACAAGAACACAAAAGGAAAGTTCAACTCAAACAGAATAATAAAAATCTATATATAAGTCAGAAAGCCAATTATCTCTCAAGAATTTAAAAATGTTTGAGTGTTATTTTTCGTCCACTAGGCCTTGTTGCTAATGTTAGGAAGGGGGAGTTAAAATTTTCATTTTTATAACCACATTTTCATCTACCTATGCCTGCGAGTTATTATTTTCAGAGATAAATAAGGCTTGCTTAGATACCGTTTGGCAGATGACTTATATTAGGATTGCAAGATTTAGCAGAATGTATGCTGAATTTAAGTTATTTGTAATTTAATCTGAAACAACAGACCTCGTACCAATGTTTCTTTAGTTTGAATTACACACATAACTAAAACATTTATTACTATAAAGTACAGAATGTATTTTTTGTTGTAAATAAAAAATTTGATTTGTTAGTATTATTACTTTCTCAATAATCATAAGTCAAAATTATTTTACGGCACTTCTATACTTCATTAAACATTTCTTTTTTTTTTAAAAAAAAAAAACGGCATTTTGATTTATAAAGGTTCGTCACCCTGTTATTGAATAACTGATTTTACATTTTGTAATAGCGTAAATAACGAAAGATACACGTGAAGCAAATATTGCCAATAGCATAAAGCAAGAAGAATTATTTTAAGCATATTAAATTCATCTTTAATTAGAAAAAAAAAAAAGGATTGAATTTGAAACCTTTTTTTTTTTTTTTTTTAGTAAATAAAGAGCTTTGAGTTGTAATATAATAATCGTTAGTCCATAATTATTTGATGGTACTTCTATATTCCATTAAACATTTCTTATAAGAAATGGTGCGTTGATCCATAAAGGTTCGCCGTTCTTGGTTTATAATCACCATTCCTTAGTTCTTTGCTGCCAAAGATCTATACTCCATTAAACATTTCTTATAAAAAATGGTACGCTGATCCATAAAGATTGGTAAGTTCTGGTTTATAATCACCATTCCTTAGCTCTTTGTTGCCAAAGATCTATACTCCATTAAACATTTCTTATAAGAAATGGTACGTTGATCCATAAAGGTTTGGCATTCCTGGTTTATAATCACCATTTCATCATTCCTTAGCTCTTTGCTGCCTAAGATCTATACCCCATTAAAAGTTTCTTACAAAAAATGGTACGTTGATCCATAAAGATTCGTCATTCCTGTTTTATAAT
>JAPMOQ010020951.1:211061-222750 GCA_026543055.1 Argiope trifasciata
TTCGAAATTAACTCCTTTAGACTCGAAAAAAGAAGTTTTATCCATGGCGAAGTCCGAATTTGAGCGATGTTCATCGATTTGAACTTATCATTATGTTTAACCAGGTTCGGAACCAACTCCTTTAACGCTAAAGTTGAAATTAGGCCTAATATATTGCTACGTTTTATAAATTTCTAAGATTATTTGTTTATTATTTTAACATATTGGCTGCCAACTACGAGATAACTCGTAGATTGCGTTCTTTTCTAGCACGCCAACTACGAGTTATTTCGTGATGTGTTTCCTTGCCATTTTTGTTCAACTACGAATAAATTCGTAGTATATATCAGTGCTAATATCGATAGATGGTTTCTGGGCAAAGAACAAAAAATCAATGCTGACTTGCTTGAACAGAAAATTTATTATAAAATGAACACAAATTATAATTAAAATCAAATTGTCATTTTGTTCCAGATTTCTGATAATTGCCGTAGCATTCAACGTTAAATTGAAATTTTCTCTCTCTATGTTATTACTATTATTTGCCAATTCCAAAAATATTTTATAACATTGGAATTGAAGTATGGTGTTGAAATCTGAGTCAAGAACAATTCCTTTGACAGTGAAATTAAAATTTGGCTTAATATATTACAGAGTTTCAATAGTTTCGGAAACTATTAGTTTGTTATTTTTAATTGAAATTTGTCTCTGTATGTTATGACTTTTTGTCGATTCCAAAAATATTTTATAATAATGGATTGAAATATGATGGTGAAATCTGGGTGTGAGTGGTGTTACAAATCGATTTTTGGATGCTAGTAACTGTATAGCACAGAATAAATGCCAAGTAGCTCGCCAAAGACTCTATTAAAAATCTTGACTTCTCCTATCGCTTCTGATTTGTGATTTAGTAATCAGTACTAGATATAACGAGAGTCACTCTGTCTGGCATTCAAGTTCATTTTCTTTAACCCGTTGTACAGTTTGAGCGCACAAAACAATCAGTGAGATTTTCAAGATTTAATGAAATTTCTCTTCCTAAATCAACTATCTCGTGCTTTCATATGTTCTAATCTTCAAATCAAATTTCCTAAAACAAGTAAAAAGTAAATTCTCTCTCTATTGTCGTCAAAAAGGGAATTAAAATATTCTACTGAAACAAAAACAATAATATAACCGTGATTTTTATTAAAGTTGCTGTAGTTCCGATATTCAAAAATTCACAAATGGAATAATAAATGGTATTAAGAACGATAAAAGGATATTATCACATCCCCGACGAAAACATGTCATTTCGAATTTGGATATCATGAATTGTTGACTGAAATAAATAAATAAAAAAAGTTCACCTTGTTATCTGCTTTTGACACTACCTTTCCCTTCCTAGAAAAAGAACTACAAGCTTTTGTCAAAATACTGAAGGGAAGCCCTTTGAAAACTATCGTCCAAAGAGAAAAGAAAAAAATCGTCTGAATGGAATAAACTGAATTCTCTCACTTCGCTTTTTAAATCGAAAATAACTTTAGAAGTAGAAATTCTTCGGTTCGTCTGCTTTTTGAAAAGATCGCAGTATATTTCTGTTTAAAGTATTTCATCCAAAAGTGGCTTTTATATATTTGAAAAGAGATAAAGTTAGTTTGAAAGCATCTTGAAATGAAATTATTAAAGAATTCAATTACGAAAAGATACACGGACGAGATATGGTTTTTGAAAACATCGACGGAGAGAAAAAAAGATTATAGCGGGCTTTGCCTGTTTTGGTATTGATAGTAATAATAATGTTGAAAAGCGTTATTTTGATGATAATGCTATATAACAGTATTACTGAGCAGACTTCTTTTATGTGATTTTGTTGAACAAAAGGATAAAGTCAGTAGAAAGCAAAAATTAACTTTTAAATCGAATAAACAATACTACAGAATAATAATAATATTGTTGTTTGTGAAACAGTGAGAGCAATATTGAGATGGAAAAAGATATCTTTTTTTTAAGTCGCTCGAAAGGTACTGTCCTTTTCAATATTCTCAGACGAGCTCTTTTTGATGATTTTATCTCACTAAAGGGTGAGACGCAGAAGAGTTTGCGCATTTCCGAAATTCATTTTATTAATCTTATACTATAATACGAGGAATGGTTGCCAAGTCGAAAATCGCCCCAGAATTAATAAACTCCGGTAAATTGGGGGTCTGGGGTTTTTGGCCACGAGGAATCGATTGGCGCCGGTTTTGAAGCGCTACGGTCAAGCAGCTCGGAGTTACAGATAGGATATTTTCAAACTTTATTAGTTCGCCATTTTGGCTAATAGGTTTCAAGCGGTAACGTGCTGCCATCTATAGCCAATATGGCGAACTAATAAAGTTTCCAGACGATGATCCGGAACTCAAGGAACTGATCTCAAAATGGATGATCCATAACCCGTGTGGTGATATGAACCCAAACGCTCCGTGCATGGTCAGCAAACATGGAAGAGACCAGTGCAGATGGGGATTTCCAATGGAACATCAAGACATGACATCGCTGGTGGACGATGAAAAGCCGAGGTTTAACCGGTTATCTTTTCACCAATGGTTTCACAAATTTTCTTATGGAATGTATTGTTTTGATAAATCACAATTGAAAATTTAAATCTTCGAGTTAGCTTTGATGCCTGTTTTCTCCGAGCGGAACTCGGTCACCCACTGGTAAATGTAAACATCTGCTCCTTACATCTTTCCTTTCATCTCTATTTATGACGAATTATACTCACTGCAACACATGCGCAAAATAGCGGAGGGTTTAGAATCCATTGGTATTAAACAGTGTCCATATTGCTCAATTTTCTGTTATTAACTTTTCCATATTCCAGTTTGAATTTATACGTTTGTGAATAATATAATGAATTCATTTTTAAGCAGAATACGTCGCTTTTTAAAGATTTTTTTGGTTAAATATATAAAGAAAAAAAATTGTAATCATCAAAAAAATTCGACCACAAGATGTTGAAGAATACATATTTTTAAAATTTTTTAATAAGTTAAAGAAATATGTTGTGGTATTTATGTTACATTGTAATACGTTTAAGTAAAAAAAAAGAATAAATATAAATATATTAAATTTAGATAAATAAAATTTTGAATTCAAAATTTGTAGACTTATCTCCCATTTTTCGATGCAATCCAAAAGGTAAAATTGTATCTCTCTGTTCATCTCCCATCCATTGATGATGGTGATGTCGTGTCCGTGTTTTGCACGGAAAGGGGTTGCAGTAGCTTCTGAGGGTAAAGACCCCTGAGCGCCCAGAGGGCAGAAGTCCGACTTCTAGCTCTCACACACGACACAACCCTTTTTAGGGTTTGGTCGAATTCATTCATACACTCATTCATCCATCAGCAAGTCGGAATTTAGATCCAAATCAGAGACCGACTCGTCCCTGATTTAGTACCCCCAGAGGTATCGTTTTGTTATGGGAACTTGGAGGACTTTGCAGTCTCGACATATTTAACGTGCCCCAACTGCCATTAGCCAACACGGCGGTCTTTGGCCAAGACGAGGACAGAACCCGCGACCTTTCGGTTACGAGACTGGCGCTCTACCAACCAGGCTACCGCGGCCTTAACTCCGTGTCCGTGTTAACACGGAAAGGGAATGCAGTGGCTTCGGAGGATAAAGACTTCTGAGCACCCGAAGGCAGAAGTCTGACTTCTAGCTCGTATGAAGATGACAATCACACATTCGCTCGCACAACCCATTTTTACAAAGAGGCTCTTTTCACACATCTCACAGATAGAACGCAAGGGAAGAACAACCGTGCTCGAACCAGAACACTAACCCGGGAAGCTCAAATCACGGGGAAGACCTAAGCCCCCGGCCTCTCATCCGGCGGAGGGCCGCTGTGGCCTGGTGGTAAGGTCTCAGCTTTGGAACAGGAGGGTTTCAGGTTCGGGACTCGATTCTTCCGAAGAACCGTTGTGTACGGGGTTCTCTAGCACGTTAAGCTTGTCAGATGAAACGTCTTCCCGTTTGTGTGGAGAGGTACGAGGTATATCCCAAATTATCCCAAGTGTTGCTTTAAAATGGGACGTTAATAAAACTAAACTAAATGCATTTCTGCTGAATAATATGCGACGAATAATTTACTCAAACTATAACAATGGTTATATTAATTGAATACAATAATATGCAAATCTATGACAAACTATTATATCTCCTTTAACTTCAATGTATTTTTACCGAAAAGATTTTGGATCAAAATAAAAATGGCTTCATACTGTGGGATAAAGTGTCCTCAAATGATGCCATCGCTAAAAAAAATTATGTACATTATTTTTTTCAATTTAAATTTTTCACTAATCACTCCCGATTTCTCAAGTTGATGTTTATCAGTTATGACTGCCCCCATGTGCTATAATGCCTTTAATTATAGCACATGGGGTCAGTGTGTAGTGTGCCGTAGTATTATACCTTATATATAATATATAAAGTATAATACTACGTACCATAATACCTTTCTTTGAATCAGAAGTCACTAACTTAGTGACCGAATGAATTCCCAAGATTGACTTTAATTGTTAGTGGCTTAAAATGTTAAACTTCCCGTCATGTATACCAGATAGCTATCTCCCAGCTTCAATTGTGCTGCGTCATGTAGTTGTTGAACAAAAATTGCAATGTGGCATGATAGAAGAATAGTAGATTCCAACTCCACCCCCTTCCCATTTTAAAAAAAAGTAAGATACTCTTATGGTATGTGATGACTTTTGTTCTGTAATATCGCCGCAAATGTTCGTTTTGTGTCTTGTTCTTTTCGTTTTTATGTATCGACTGATTGCACGCAATTCTGTTTTACAGGGTGCCCCATGTTTTTTCCACCCTGTTATTCCTTATGTCAGTGTGTAGTTGAACGTCCATTGTCTTTTGCTCCCACTTCCCTAAGCTGTTGGGGAAAACAATGGAATCTGTCTAACTTCGTTCATTGTCTTTTTGCCCTGAAATCGGAACCAGTGCATTTTCTCAAAGTTCCAATGAATGGCGGTAAAATGAACAACAATTCCACTTTGCCATCTGTGTGATGTATCTAAACATGCGGACTGACAAGTGATTTGTATATGTGTTTTGATATGGCAGGTTGAATAAAATACATTAAAAAGATTGGCTTGTCGTAAAAGATTTATTCGTTTACAATTGGTATCATTTCCCCTGTATTGATATACTAGCTATAACCTACGATTCTGATTAATAGGTATTTTTCAATGAAAAAAATAAGGCTCATAATCTACTAAATCTCTAAAATAATCTATATTATATAGATTAAAAGATACGTGACCAATTATTCAATAAGAGATTTTCACGAATTTGATATTGAGCTTCTTTTAATTTAGCAAAAGATAATGGGTAAACAGCATTTATATTTCTATTCCATTTCACTTTTCCATTTATGAAGCATATAAAGATACTAGCTATTACCCGCAACTCTGTTAGCGTGGAAATTTTGATGTATATGTAGACAAAACTATCAAATAATGACAAATAAAAAAAATTAAGCTTAATCTAAAAACGATACATTTAAAGGTATAAGCATATACGAAAAATACGTAACATAAATGCAATTTTATTACAAAAACACACAACTAACGTAAAAACAATTTATTTACATTGTATACCCAAAATAAAACAATAAAGTAAATCAAGTCTGGTCAAATCCATTTTATTTATGGATCGAGATGGAGATAGCTACAATATTATAATACTCATAATTTTAAAACTTTTAATTTAAATGAAAAAACAATTGTCGAAAATCCCGCTCGAACTTTCAACGCCAGTTGATGTAACGCACATGTCTGACTTTCCTAGACCAGTTGTGGCAACGCAATGCAGATTAGAATTTTTTATTTCCTTTATTCTGTTTTCTTTTAATTTAAAAGTATTTCAGAATTAATCCGAAAGATCGATTCATTAACAGCATTTCATTTTAAATACATCAAGCACTAAGAAAATAAACAAAATCGTTTGAAATAATCGGTCGAAATTCTGCTAACAATAACCTCATATCTGTTGAAAAACAAAACAAAACAAAAAAAAAAAAATTGCAGCCTTATTTATCTTTGGCGGGATTTGACCTCGGCTTTTTGGCGCGAAAGTTAGCTTTTAATGATTAAAAAAAAGGAACCACTCAATGAACCCGAATAAAAAGTAGCCTAAGTTCTATTCACGACTATAATCTATCTTTGAGCTAAATGTCATCCAATTCTCTTCAGCGATTCTGGCGTGATGGAGTAACTAACATCTATCCATCTGTACATCCAAACACCCAAACTTTCACATTTATATTATTAAAATAGATATCTTGTTTCCTTTGTATACAGTTTTGTTAATGCTCGACTTTCTTCTTAAATCATGCCTCAAGAAAAATCTTAAAACTCTTCTCTTGAAATATCGTGTAATAGCTTTAGGGCATTGAGCCTCAATTCAGGCCCTTCAACCGACTTTCTTTCAACTTAAAATTTAATCAATTAATCACAGGACATGGGCCTTTAGTGACCTTTCTCCGCAGGCTTGACCTATATTCTCATGTTCTTTGTGTCTGTGGAGACAAAATTAATCTATATCAGTACCAAGACAGGATCATCAAATGGCAAAAGTAGGCAATTGCTTAGGGGAACGGTAACCTTTTGAGATCCTAAGACTTTTCAGGTACATCTAATTTTGTGGAAGAGTCTTGCTCTTAAACTTTTCCGAAATATTTTTCTTAATAATTTTTTAATTCATGCATTCAAACTTGCTTGCAGATCTGATTGACTTGAATGTTATCAGTACTTGAATGTTATCAGTTAACAAATTTTATATTTAGATTACTTAATTCTTTTTTTATCATTATGTTTAATATTGCTTAAAAAAATGTTATGATTTCCGAATGGCGATATTTTGACTTTATTATAATTCATTTTCATTGTAAATTTATCGTTTAAAAATTAAAATAAATATTTGTTACGTTGATTTTAATTTTAGTTACATTGCGTTTTGCTTTTTACTTTGCATCTTTAGTTATTGCGTGATCCTCACCTCATGTTAATTGCTTGTTCAGTAGAAATATGAAATACTTTATATATATGTAATCGTGGCCCTGATTAAAAATATATTTAATCATTATAGTTACTAAAATATTTGAATCGTAAAATGGTTTTAAGATCTTTCAAAGTCCGTGTCCTGGCTTAAGGGTTGCGCGTCTTCCTCATGATCTGAACGTCCCGGGTTCGAGTCATGGTTCGGGCATAGATGTGTGAATGTGCCGACCTATAAAAAGGGGTTGTGCAAGTGAATGTGACGCATGAAGCTGCTAAGTCGTACTCTTGGTCCTGATTGGCGCTATTGAAAAAAATAAGAGACGCTCTCTCGACTGAAATCGCTGACAGATAATTGTCTTGTAAAGTGCCATAAGTCACAACAGCAACAACAGCACAGACCTTATTAGTGACGGATACGGGATCCATTCCTGAACAATTTGTCGAAATTCGAGAATATTCTGGGTCATTGAGTTATATTATAAGAAATATTATATATTATATATGCACGATAAATATTATGAGTTTTCAAAGTAATGTTAAATTAAAAATAATTTTTAATATTTAATTAAAGAAAATTTTAAAAATGTTTAATCAAAGAAAATAATTTTAAAAATGTAAATATATAATTGTTCTAAAAATGTCTTGATGTAATCGCTTATAAAAAAAAAACACTTGCTAAGAATTTTTCAAAAATGTTTCATATAGGTGACTCAAATATTAAAATTCCACAAAATTTTCAGAAGAATGTGGAACATCACAATCCATAATAGCCTGGAGACAGAAACGAGATCTCTGTTGATAAATCATTCGCCAACGTGATTTATTTATGACTTAACTGACATCTCAACTTTAAAACAACTGACTACTATTACGATGATGTCTTGGTAATGCGGAAGTTTGAATATTAGTATGCGTCAAATAATCGTGACGGATCTGTCGTTTTGCGCTGTTTAAAATACGAACCAAAGTCAAGTCTATTGAACTCTCGAGCATAGCGTAGACGAAAATTTTTAATTTTATTTGAAAAGCACGCTAGCGAAAGTAAAGTAAATGGTATCTCGTGCATTTCGCTGTCTGCTCTTTTGTTTAATTAATCCTAATTAAAATTCCATTAGATGTGCTTCATTTATTTGTTCTTTTCTTCCGTATTTAATGGCGTTCATTATTAGAATTTATTAGATTACTGGATGCGTGGCTATAATTGTGTGTAGAAAAGCGTATCTTTGCCATTACAGTGAATTGAGAAATTTGATTGTGTGCGTTATTCGGATCGGATAGCTGTCGGAAAATCGCCGAATTCTGTGAATAAATGGTTTAGATTTGATACTGAAATATGGTCTTAATATTGCGTGTTGTTGTCAGTATGTCCAGTTAAACACATTATGTTTTCCTGATGGCTGGTTTCTTAAACAGTCTTTTACACGATGACTAATTGTCAAAGAAATTGACGAACAGTCGTGTTTTTACGTATTGATGAATGTGAAAAACTCAGTTTTAGAGTTATATCTGCCAGAGGTTTAGATTTGATACTGAAATAAAGTCTTAATATTGCGTGTTGTTGTCAATATGTCCACTTAAAATCATTATGTTTTTCCTGATGGATGGTTTTTAAACAGTCTTTTACACGAAGACTAATTATCAAAGAAATTGATGATTCGTCGTGCTTTTACATATTGCTGAATGTCAAAAACTTAGTTTTAGAATTATATCTGCCAGAGGTTTAGATTTGATACTGAAATAAAGTCTTAATATTGCGTGTTGTTGTCAATATGTCCACTTAAACCCATTATGTTTTTCCTGATGGATGATTTTTAAACAATCTGTTACACGAAGACTAATCATCAAAGAAATCGATGATTCGTCTGCTTTTACATATATATTGCTGAATGTCAAAAACTTAGTTTTAGAATTATTTCTGCCAGAGGTTAGGATTTGATACTGAATTTGGTGGCTTTTGTTCTCATATGACCACTGAAACGCATTATGTTTTTTATCTGATGGATGCTTTTTATACTGTCTTTCAAATGGAAGAATAATCGTCTAAGAAACTGGAGAGTGGTATTTTTACTTTCTGGCATACGATGAATAATCATCTAAAAATTATTGAATTATTGCATTTTTACACGTTACTGAATATTTATATTTACTTTATATTAATTTTTGATATTATATATTGCCAGAGGTTTAGAATTGATACTGAAATATGAACATTATATTTCAATATGTCCACTTGAGCGCATTATGTTTTTCATGATGGTTTTTATATTTTGGTACACGAAGAATAAACGTCAAAAAATTGATGAACTGTCGTGTTTATACGAATTGCTGAATGTGAAAAACTCAGTTTTGGAATAAGTCTGCCAGAAGTTTAGATTTGGTACTGAAATATGAGCGTGTGTTCTCAGTCGTTAATATGGCCACTTAAACGCATTATGTTTTTTCTGATGGTTGCTTTTTATACAGTTTTCAAACGAAGAATAATCGTCTAAGAAATTGAAAAATCGTCGTATTTTACATTCTGGCACGCTAAGAATAATCATGAAAAAATTAATACACTGTCTCCTTTTTACATTCTAGTAAACGAAGAATATTCATCAAAAAAATTAATGAATAGTCGCATTTTTACATGTTGCTGAATATCTACATTTACTTTATATTACATTTTTGGTATTATATTTGCCAGAGGATTTTGTCTGATACTGAATTATGAGTATGGTATTATGTGTTGTCAGTTTCAGTAGGTCCTCTTAAACACATTACATTTTTCATGATGGTTGGTTTTTACATTTTGGTACACGAAGAATAATCTTGAAAGAAAATGATGAATCGTCATATTTTACATGTTGTTAAATAAGAAAATTTCATTTTTTGGAATAGTCTTTGCCAGTGTTTGAACATTATTGTTCGAAAACTGTGGTAGACAGGTAAAATTTGAAATATCTTATTTGCATAGAAATAAAAGGTATTTCTCAAATTTTACGCAAAATCTGTCAAAAGGAATGCTATCTCTTTATTTGTGCTCATGTTTATATAATGTGAAATCTTAGCGATGTCTAAAGTATTAACCACCGTATTAAACCAGACGTAATTTAATGTTCAACCACTTTTATTTGCATTTTTTATTACAATAAAGATACTAGATGTGCAGTGATACAGTAATGGCCAGTCATATCTAGGACGAAATATTAATTGTTTTTTTTTCCTGCTCATTCATTATTATTTCAACAAATTAAAAAAGTTTTTGGAAATTCTATGATTTTTTGAAACAATCATATAAATGGTGTATTCATATCAAGTTTTGAACCAATTAAGAACGAATGATGTTTAGAATATGATCTTCATAACAAGATCTGTTGTATATACTGATAGAGTCAGTCAATGGGAAGATGACCAAATCCGTATTCTATTTTCTTCTTTATGTTATGCAACAAAGCATAAAGTGTTTTCAGAAACACCATGAAGCTGGAACTCGTATTATTTGAATATTCAATAAAGTCAAATGGACAATTCAACTTAAATAACTCAAAAATGCATTTAATATTGGACTGGAGGATTACTCGTGGTTAGTCAATACATAGCCTTAACCTTTTCAATTCAAAGTATAAATATAATTATAGTTCATTTAATTTGTTTTGTGATATCTAAATCGACTAACAATATTAAATGGTTCTTTTTAGAGCTTTAGACCTTTCGAAAAAACGCAATAAAAAATTTAGTAAAGTGAGAATATTGTGTTTATGATTAGTGCCAAATTTTGATGCTACGCATGCGCAAATGTATTCGTTTCGGTGTTCCGAAGAAAAGTTCCTGTTATTTTGTAAACATTTCTTCTTCTTTAAGGGTGTTAAAAGCAAAGTTTTAAAAGTGATAGTTTTTTATAAGCATGAAAATTTGATTCATTAATTAAACAATGAATTATAATAAGTTAATAATTAAAGATAAATAAAAACTAAAAATATTATACTATTTAAAATTGCTTGAGTAAATTGAGTAAATATAAAGTAATATATAAAAGTAATAAATGTATTTATTTTAACAATGCAGTTTCATTACTTTTATAGTTCATCTGCAATTCAGTTAATTTTTATAACCGACATAAAAAACGCAATAATCAAAATTTGCTTTTTGATAAAAGTACTCAATTACCAGTAACTGCATAATTAATTTTTGCATCAAGTTACTGCATCACTCAATTATTAAATTCTTGAAAATTAATCAGAAAGGACAAAATTTAAGTTATTCCAAACAGCACGAATGAGCAATGCAGTAAAAATTACTATAACCTCTCACCATAACACTACACGAGGAACCATTTATTGAACTAGATACAAATATATCCATGAAAAGAAAAGCTATCTATTAAGAGTTTAAACCAGCGGCACCTGTTTTTTAATCTCTTGAGTTTAAAAAAAAAAAATGTTACAAATGAGTCGTTCTAAAAATACATCGAGTTAATTCACTTCCTCACCACCTGGGAAACGAAAATCGTTAAGTTACTGCACCACTTAATTATTAAATTCTTCAAAATGAATCAGAAAAGAAAGAAATTAAGTTATACCAAATGGTATTAATGAGCAATGTAGTAAAAATTACAACAACCCCTCACCATAACATTCCATGAGCAACCATTTTTTACTATTATATCCAACTAGATACAAATATATCCATGA
>JAPMOQ010020951.1:228048-244524 GCA_026543055.1 Argiope trifasciata
AATTCGATAATGGATGATTGGAAAAAAGTATGATAAAAGGAAATAATATAAGAAATTAAATCTTGGTTACTTTCGAGCAAAATAAAATATAATATTTTAAGTATTTATCTCTTGACTGTGGTAAAATTCATAAACTAAGCATGCATATGAAAAGGCTCTTTAGATGAATATTTCAGAAAATCTGTTTAGTTTTTAACAACAAAGAGTTTAGTACTTGAAATTTTTATCCTCCTTTTGTTAAAAAATATCTCGTCTGTTTTATTTTGTTTTGTTTACACAAATATATCTTTTCAAAAAATCTTTTTTCTTTTCTGGGTTGAAATAATATTTTTCAATGCATAATTCTTTCCTATTCTGTGTAGTGTTTTGGAAAAATATGTAAAATATTCAAGTTAAACGTGTATTTCTGACTTTCTCTGCCCAAGGGATTTATTTAAAGTATGAATGTCAAGACTTCTTAAGTCTTTTCTACACAGTAGCTTTTGTAGAGTAGGGGGGGGGAGGAGAGTTTATCTTTCTATAAGCCTCTTCACTTTCTTTTCATTCCAAATATCTTGTTGAAAAAATGACGAAAGAAAAAAAAAACCCGTAGAAAATGGAACGATTACTGGAAAATGAAGAGAAATTCCATCTTAAACAGTTATTTTCATATTTCTGTGAAATATTTTAGTTTAGTCACTACTTTCGCTGAATCAGTGAAGTCACGATTTGCTAAAGAATTTGATAGAAAATAGATGTTTCTATATTTTCTGAGATCTTACTTTTAGTTTGAAATAACGTTTTTTGGGGTCATGACCTATGGTTTAAGAAGAGCGCTCTTTTAAATTAGAATTTGTATGTCATATGTGGCCCAAAATGTCTTTCTGACCCAGAAAACGTAATATTATGTAACAAAATTTTTAATACAAATTTCATTGTGTAGTCTTTCAAATTTCCAATTATAAGTAATATTTATTATTAATGAAGATGAATGTTTGTTACTGAATATGCTTGTATCTAGCACTCTGCAGGTTAAACCGTTTAACTTAAAGCTACCAAACTTGGCATATATTTTTTTGACGAATAAACCATGTACATCAGAATTTTTTTTTGAAATTTTAATTATAATAATAATTAATCAAAAATTATGCACTTAAGTAATATTTTTCACCAATAAAACGTTGACATCATCTTAAAAATGAAATTCAGTGTTTTTGATTTTCATGGTACTTATATTTAATGTCAAATTTTTAAAAGATATTTTAAATTTATTTAATACATTATTGAAGTAAAACGCAAATTATTTTCAGTATTACTCCTTGTACTTCATCCTTACATTTTGAGTGTGTATGGGGAATGGGAGATGAAAATTCTAAAATTTATAATAATTTCATATTTTATATTCTAAAATATATAAGAATATACATCTGAAGATATTTTAGAATTTAATATTCTAGAATAATTATTAAATTTTTTTCCAATGATGAGGCAAATTTCAATGTCGAGTATTGATTTAATAAATATTCTTTTAGCAAAAGCGCTTTTTTTAAATTATTTCTTTGTTGTACGGCCATTTAAGATTCAACTTCAGTACCAGGCAATGGTAACATTTTTTTAAGCGCTCCCATTTTTAAATATTGCTGCTTTTTCTATGATGTTAATTGAATATATAAAGATGTAGATAGAAAATTATTAAAATGCTCTACGACTATGATAAGTGTAAAGGTGGGTTCACATGAGGCTTAATATTGCCCGCAATCGTTGCCTCTCTGCTGTTGTCCCGGCATTGTCCTCGTGTGAACACTTTAGACAACGTTTGTCCCGACGGGACAATCATTTGCCCTTGCCCCGTTGTAGTCACGTGATTTTCCGCAAGTAGGTGTGATCTTTTATTGCGCGCAATAATTAGCCTCGTGTGAACCCACGTTAAGATTTCTAAAGGAGTATGAGTTATATATTTATCAAAATTAGTTGTTAAAATTTTTTTTGAGGAGAAACCATTAAATTTACGTAAAATATTAGTAAACATTTTTAGTAATCGTTAATCGCGGCTAATTTACTGGTTTCCAAAGATGGTTAGTTTTCGGTAACGATCCATAGCATTCAGCAACGGCCAATTACTATTTGTGTCGCCTATGTGTAAATAATTGTAGCTTAAACTATACCAGTTGGCTTATGAGCTAATACAAATAGATGAAACGGCATCATGTTTTATTTAGATTTTAAAGCATATTTCAGTGAGATTGGGGTGTCTGAAATATGCAAATATTTGTCAGACAGGTTGGAAAATAATTGAATATGTGCACATAACGTTAATTCCATGTTTGGAAGTACATATTGATGTAAATAACTATTGATATGGGTGGAAATAAGTATCCTTCCAGAGCTAACGATTTTTGACATCCAACTTAAAATGCAGTTTGTGTCTTTACAATTCGATAAGTAATAAGATCAGAATTATAAATATGAGAATATAAAGATGTCTTTTATCATTTAAAAAAATTCAAAATATAGTTATAGATTTGTTATAATTTCTGAAAATTAAAGTTACATTTTAACCGCTTGCTCGATTACCCGAATTACCCCGAGTTCGTTTGTATTGTAGTTAATTATTATCCCGAGAAAACTCGGGCTAAGCAGAATTTGTCAATACGATTTGTTTGATCACGGTTTTACATGGCCTGGAGGAAATGAAAAGAAATATTCAAGTTTGATTGGCAGTTTGCCAAGTATTGTTGGTTTCGCTGTTCTTTTAGCGGGACTGGTCACGTGTTTTCCTTATTGTTTGGCATATGTCTGCTTGTGGATTACTAATGTATAAAAAAGGATAGTTGCTTTGAAAAAAAATTAATTATGCCGATGATTTTTTAGATAATGATTCCTGCTACTGAAAAAAAAAACAAAAAAAAAAAAACAAATTTAACGAGACAGTGTAGTCTGTGCTCAAGTAAAAGAGATTCCAGTGATAAATCAGTAAGAAAAGAGATCAGATACCAGTGCACTGAATGTCAAGTACCACTTCGTGTTGCGCCTTGTTTCAAAAACTATCATAGAAAGGCTAATATTCAACTTTTTTTCATTCGCCCAATATAATTTGGGTTAGTAAACTAATATTTTTACTAAATTAAAAATTAAATTTAAAACCTGCATATTTTGTTTCGTTTCGTTTCCTTGTGCTTATTAATAATAATAAAAAATGTGATTATATATATATATATTTTCAAAAACATTTGTAAGGGAAGTGGTTAAAATTGCTTTACGGCTTTTATAACATAAACAGAAGATGAAGATATAAACATTGGTTCTTTTTTGAATGGCAAATCAGACTTCACCTAGAGTTTTAGAAAGGTTTAAGTTTAACTTGGGTTTTTAAGCAGTCACAGTGAAAACATAATACTCGAAGGAAGAATGAGAGATGCCTCTTAAAAAGATATGATTATTTATTTTATAAAAGAAACAGGTATAAATAAATTTTTATAACTAAGAAATTCATTTATTTAAAAAAAAATTTAATTCACATTTTGGAATATGTATTTGTTTCTAAAATAAATTCATGATTTTATGAAAATCTTTTAAAAATTATTATTTTTTATTTTGCTTATATATTTTTGAAATCTAAAGAAACAGAATTCCATTTGACATTATTTTTATTTGACATATCCCTTGAAGTTTGTTCTTTAACTTTTGAAAAATTTGTTCCTTGTTAGTTTTATCAGCGAGAGACCAAAAAGCGCCAAGAAAAAAATTCCATCAAATTATATAAATATACTGATGCAAATGAATAATTATATTATAGACATGTAAATAAATATAGATCAAATCACGTGCGAATCCCTGCTATATAGTTTGACGATTGAAATCGCCAAATTGGTGAAGTTTTTTTCGTGGCGCTTTTTGATCGTCGTTACAATAGACAAATACCCAAACTTCAGTTTTAAGAGCGATATAAATAATAATTAATTATTCAGTATGTTTTCTTTAATCTATACTTATAATGAAGCTCAATATGTGTGTGTGTGTTGGCGCTCTACAGGCCAGACCAGTGGACCTACAGCTACCAAATTTGGTACATGTATACCTTGGAGGTCCGAAATGTGCACCTCGGAGCCCTTTTTTTGAATTTTTAATTAGAATTTAAATTAATTAAAATTTAAGTGAAATTTTGACGTTTTTCCGCTATAACTTCCGAAAATATGATCGCATAAACATGATTTTTACATCAATTTAAAGATAAAAAAATTAGCCTTCTAATGGTATCAGTGTTTTGATGTATAACTTAAGCTTCTATTTTTAACGAATTTTTAAAGAAATATTTTAACCATGTTTTTTTATCACGTGACTGGATAAAATGAAAAAAAAAACAATGACGGAAGTTCAAAAAAAAAAAAACTATCATCGTAAATCAAATCTAAAGAAATACAACTTTTAGCACGTGACTGGATAAAATAAAAGAAATATAAAATTTGATATTTTCTTTAAAAAATAAATGCAAAGCAAAGATTTCTATCATAGAGCTGATATATAAATGGAGGGAGCTCTATGGTTTCTATAATCGTTTGCAATATCTATATCATTAACTCAATAAATTTTCTTTATTTACGGTAAACCTGATTGAATTTAGACAGGATACGCATTGAAATCCCGACTTAATGGCATATTTATGTAATCGTTTGCAATATCTGTATCATTAATTCAATACTTTTTTCCTTTTCTCGCTTTCTTTAAAAAATATTTAATATTTTGACAACATCACCGAAAAAAACATTTTTAATATTTTGGAAGCATAACCGATAGTTAAAACTGACTGATTTATAAAATTAACGAATATTATTAGGAAAAGGTGTACTTTTAGAACTTTCCGTCCATCATCTTAAAGAAAATATTATTTTCAGGCCAATCAATGCCCAGAATTACTTCAAGGCTAATGAATATGTGATTTAATTGTAAATTTTATAACGCTTTACTCATGGCGAACCAGCTGGTCGCCAAAGGCGGCTAGTGATTCAATATAAATGAGATGAAAAAAATAAATAGTTTCATTTAAATGAGTGCAGTAATTCTTCATGGTCTCCTGAGAAATTAATACTAAGTTTATTGATGAGTTCAATAATTAGTGGCACGTTTTCTTCGTAAAAGACATCTAAAAATAGTATTGCTTCTCCTCTCATTAAAAAAACATTTTTTCCCTTTAATTATTGAACTGAAATACAATCATTGAAATAGTGACTAAGAATTTCCTCAATTTCTACGAACTTTGCTTATTTTCCAGTTTGTGCGAAATCTATTTGTAGCCATTTTCCTTGAAATCTGAGTTTTCCTTCGTTGTAATGGTAATGACATACAAATAAATTTATAAAAATTTCTATTTCACTATTTATTCTGAATCATTATTCTTGTATTATTATTTTTAACAGGTATTTTTATAACTAAGAAATGATTTTTGTTGAGATTTTTGAGAATATTTAACAGCTGTTATACGTAACTTGAAAATGACTGAAATTAAGATTTTAATTATTAAAAAAGTTTCCGATATATTTATATTTATATATTATATATATATTTTAAGGCACCAGAAGATATAAAATGGTACTGAATTTCTATTAGCAGATGACCTTGGAGTACGTTTTGAAAAAAATGTATAATTTTGAATTTATAAAAAAGTTTGGTTTAATTATATTAGTTTAAAAAAAACATGAATTTTTTGTGTTTGGTTAACCTCATAAATTTGAACTATGGTCAGATAACAAAGACTATACTATTTTCTTTCACTTCACTTGCTCGAAATTGTATTTTAGGTTCAGCAGATTTCTGGCTAGTGGCGCATATGCATCTGACTTTTTATGTTTTTAGGTTGTCCTGTTCATATTGCTGTGTCCATAAACAGTCGAACAAACTACCAATCCTACGATGCGTATGGCCAAAAATTTGGTATGAATCTTGAAGTCTGGTACCATATTCCAGATTTCTTTCATCTAGGCTTTATTATTATTATTATTTTTAAAGTGCTCAGTGCGCAAAACTTTGATAATTTGTTACCTATTCTGATCAAACTCCCTAGGAAGCCTTGATTACTTCATGAGGGAGATACGAAATATTATACAAAGCGATCATTTTAATCATGTACTGAGGTTTATGGATTAATCAATTTGTAGACGGATTTAGTCCGTAGTTTGATAGGAATCTACAGTTTTCTTCATAGTATGAACATGACTTGATTTGAACATGAGCCAAATTTTATTCTAATTCATTTAGACTTTGAGTATTTGTTCAAATATATGAATACGGGCATACATAATTTCAAGAAGGTTTTGCGGATCTGAAATGCGATAATTTATTAAAATCTGTTCATAGATGTTAACAGTAATTCTAATTCCTTTAAAGTATTCAAAAGTAACAATATCTCTTCGTGCATTTCTTGCTTTAGAATGTAGAAAACAAGCAAACAAAAAATGATGTACAGAGAATGTTGTAATTAAAGTTCCATTTTGAAATGATCTTAAATTAAATGAAAAACTACTGGACCAAATGTTATCAAACTTGGTAATAATTTAAAGAAGACTATGAGAATTTCTTTGTCGCCAAAAAAGTTCCAAAATTCACCACCAGGAGATATACAATATTAGTAGCATAGGACATGAAGACATCGTTTTAAAACGTGTTTAATCATTTCTAAAACGTGTTTAATCATTTCTAAAACGTGCTTGCAAAGTATATTCATTGTGTGTCAATCTCAGAAGTCACTGTTTATGGTGAAAATCTTCTGAATAATTTTGCTGAACTGAAAGAAATGATACACCTACATGTCCGTAACATTCCTCCTAATATGCTAAGAGCAATTGCTGGGAATGTAGTAGTACGATTTAACTTGCTTTAAAAAAATGTGAATATGCTCTGTGGCATGTTTAGAAACGATTAAACACATTTTCAACCGATGTCTCCATGTCCTATTTGGCTTTAAAATATTGATACAGTGCTATTTCTCCCTGGTGTAGATTTTTGATTTTTTTTTTTTTTTTTTTTTTTTTTTTTTGTTGGAATACATATTTCCATGGCTTTCTTTAAACATTTATTGCGTTTGATAACATTTGGTTCAGTAGTTTTCCTTTTATGACCATTTCAAAGTGGAATTTTAATTATAAGCCTGCATATTTATTTATATTTATAATATTAAATACTTATATAAAAAAAATTCAAAAATGGAACAAGCAAATCAGTCTGAATTTCTGTCTTCCAAATAATAGATTCGAAATTTCGTTTTATACTCTCGCATTTTATTCCGTGTATCCCAATCTTGGCTGTAGGCATTTGTATCAAACCAACTGTGACATATTCCCTCGAGCACTCGCAAAAAAACAAAAAACAGAGGATGGTTTAAGGGGAAAAAACACAGTATTTGATTTCAGAGACAATTATGAGCTCGTTGCTTTTTGTGATTCGTTTTTTTTTTTTTTTTTTTTTCTTTTTCTGAGCTCAATTAACGCGTCACTTGTTGCGGAAATTAAAGAATTTTGTTTTTAAGTATGCAAACAATTTTTATTTCAGCAGCTGGTTCCCAGCTGGTTAATAAGTTCATTGAATTGAATTGAAATGTCTTGTGCAGTGCTCAGTGCGCAAAACTTTGATTATTTGTTAAGTCTTTTATTCTGATCAAATTCCCTAGGGTGTTTTGATTTCTTCATGAGGGAGCAATGAAATATTATACAAAGCGATCAGTTTAATTATGTACTTGATTTGTAAATAATTAAAATTAGGGGTATATTTCTAAATGGAAAAAATTGATTGTACTTGACTTAAAGAAATGTATTTTATATTGTTTGTAAATACTCTGTTGAAAAGAATGAATAAATACGAATCTTAAATTGTGTTGACCTTTGATCCTATGTCAAATTATGACCTTATTATGACCTTTGATCCGTTGTCTAATAATGACCTAATTATGACCTTTGATCCGTTGTCTAATAATGACCTTATTATGACCTTTGATCCTATGTCAAATTCGAGAAAAACTCGGATTGAATAACTGGCTGTGTATTTTCTAATCTATATAAGAAAACTGCTTTTCTTTTTCATTGAAAAATACCAATTACGATGCCTTGTTTGATCCTATTAGTTTTATTTAGAAGAATATTCTTGATATATTAATATCTTATTTTTAAAAGTTAATAATTCTATATTTAAAATTGATCGCGTTATGAAACTTTGAATGTTAGTTTAGACAATTATAGACCATATCAGTAATCAACTGGAAAGGGATCTACGAATCAGCGTCCGTCGTTTTCTCGAAACAGCTTTTGATTGGCCTAAATGATATAATTCGAAACTTGATTAATGATAAAAGCCATGTGCCACATGGCTTTAAGCATTTAGTATACGTCTTTTAATGTTTAAACATTCAAACATTTAGTTAATTGTTAATTTTTATTATGTTTCATGGAGGAACAGATGAATAGAATTTCAGTGGATTCTATCCAAATTTTGTATACATATACAGTTATAAAATATAGAACACATTAAAAATTTTAGTTTATTAACTCTATAAGTTTATACATTATCTTGTTAGTGTACAGATATAATTTCAAGAGTGATTTTCTTTGCTTCTGATAAATCTAGAATGTGCAAATTCCTCTACATACACCAACATATCGAAATATTTAATGGTAACAATATCTTTATATACTTCATAAATGGGAAAGTGTAATGGAATAGAAATAAAAACGCTGTTGTCCGATTACCTTTTGCTAAATTAAAGGAAGCTCAATGTTAAATTCGAGAAAAACTCGAATTGAATAATTGGTCATGTATCTTTTAATCTATATAATAGAACTGCCTTATTTTTTTCATTGCAAAATATCAATTACGATGCCTTGTTTTAGTTTTTTATGTTGCTCGACAGAGTTGCTGTAAAAGTGCCAAAGGCTTTTGTAATGTTATTTATGTAAGTAATGTGATTAAAAAAGTCGAAACAGAGAAAATTGGTAGAATTTATTATTATTGTTTGAATTGAATGTTAAAAGATGTTTTGGATTGATATTGTCAACGTTTTTCGGCAAATTTTTGTGATTTCCTTGTCAAAGGCACACTTTTTAATAATCCAGCTTTCTATACTTGTTCAGATTTGTGTTTCGATGCCTTTACAACGTATCAAAAATGTTTTCTTAATATTTTTTAAAAAATCTAATTTCTAATTTTGAATAAGAAAAAAGTGGAAAATTGTGTGACTATAATCAATTATGAAAGGTTTTTATGTTATTTAAAAATTAGATTGATATGAATCATATTTTTCTAATCATCCTACAATATTTAAATGATTAACAATCTTCTTTTTTTTTCTTTTAGGTGAGTACTTTGACATTTGAGTTTTCATTGACATTCCACCCGAATATATATTATGTTCAATGGTAAGTTTTTTTAAAAAAAACATCTTGTGAATTTTATGTGTTATATCAAAAATGTTTAGTGATGGATTTGATATTTTGTTTCAAAAATATTTAGTGATCCTACCTTTATTTAGCCTACCATTAAAGTAAGATAACTATATATAGAGAATACAAAAAAATTGAATTTCATTCTCCTGAAATTTGTAAAGGGTAGCTCTAATACCATTTAGTTGTAACCTTGCTGACTCAATCCATCAGTCAAAGGTTTTGGTAAAAAGGAAGTATATTTGAACAATGTATAGTGGATGAATGTCACCAGGATCGAACCTGCGACGTTTGGGTCTGTAGCCGCGTAATATAACCACTAGACAAAGGTGGTCACCACTGTCCAGTGGCTGTCACTTTCTTATTAAGATACCATCACAATACTCCCCCATCAGCGAGTCTTCGGAGAGATGAACGATATTATAGCGCCAAGCGACCGTGTGTGTTTGTTGTATATTATGGCGTGTGTATATTATGGTGAGCCTTTGTGAGTTGTTGCGTCAAGTGAGTTTGACGACTTTTTGTTGTGGGTATGGCAGTTTTCCACGGCAGTCTCATGAAGGTTGCGTTGCTTAGTCAAGGTCACCAATGTAACGGATGAATTCTGCGAGGACGGAACCTGTGACGTTTGGATCCGATGCCGCGTAACATAACCACTAAACAAAAATGATCACGAATGCCCAGTGGCTGTTACTTGCTTATTAAGATACCAGCACAAATGTATTATCCAAGACATAAAAATTTCATTCAGTTACGTTACCTTAAAAAATTTTTTGAAGGTTGCCTTCATTTCCGTTTCTTTTATTGGGAAAGTTTTTTCCATCAATCAGGTCGTAAATATGCTCTAGTGTTTTTTTTATGAGTTTTGCTAATTAGAATCACTTTTAAAGGAATTATCAAATGAATGTAAATAGTTATGATTTAGTTAATTCTTTAAGCATTATACGATATTTCTTGATAAATTTTTGAACATTTAACACCAGTGTCTTTCCGTGGTTTAAATTGTTTCTGATTAAATGATTGAAGCAAGTATATAGGGGGAGGGCATAAGAATTATTAAAGAAACATCTAATCTTATTAACAACTGAAACTTTAAATAAACGGTTTAGTTCCCTATACGATTATCCGCATATTTTCAGAATACGTCGTTTTGTTTCACTATGGTGTTATGTTCAGTTGCTTTGCATGATGAAAATAATCGTGTTTGGATTTTCGAACTATTTCTCTTGCCTTTGAGTTTTGATATTTAATCCAGTATTTGAAAAAAAACCTTGTAATTTTATTATAAAAATCAGATACTGAAATTCATGCGTCAAGTTTATTGTGTTTTAGAGTAATCGTGTTCATTAGAAAGAACGACAGCCAGTGATTCCGTTGATGGATTATCTGTTGATGCGTTGTCAAAGTTCGGTCGTAAAAGCATGTGCATGTTTTCATTAGTTAGGACTTAGCGTTTATGAGTTATCGTGATCAGATGGACGCACAGACATTTTGTTGACGGGCTTCACATATAATTTAATAGATTTTAATTTGTGCTGTCAGCTGAGGCTGCTTAAGTTTGTTAAGGGATCCAGATCTAAAAGCAAAGGGAGCATTTTGCAAACATTGTTAGTGTATTGTGATGCTAACTTTATTATGATTATGTTTAATGTTTAATAATGATAATTATAATTAATTTTAATCATATTTTTCTAGGAATTGCTGATATTCGCTAACTTTTATGATTTAATTACTATTTATTGATAATAAAATGCATTGAATGGAGCAGTTTAGTTGCCATATCTCAAATATGCGTTTGTAAATAGTAATGATGGAAATTGATAATTCATCGCCTAAAAAAGTATGAAAATAAATTTCTCATAGAAAAAATTTATTTTATTATTTTAATTAATAACTATCATTTTCTTAGCTTCATTTGATGGGTTTTAAAGCTCAAAAAGATAGTTGGTTTAATATTGCATACAGAAATATAACAAAATAGGAATGATAAAATTTAGTCATTCCATCTACATTATAAATAGAATATGCGTAATAAAATATACCATAAAGCCAATTTATTCAATATAATTGCCAGTTTCCTGATATAAGGATAGCGCGCCTTCTTCGTGATCTGGGCGTCCCGGGTTCGAGTCCCGGTTCGGGCATGGTTGTTCTTCTGTGAGGCTCGTGAATGTGCTCACCTGTAAAATGGGATTGTGCAAGCGAATGTGCGTGTCATCTTCATATGAACTAGAAAGTCTTCTACTCTCTAAGTGCTCAGGGATTTTTTTGCGCCTTCTTTCCGTGGTAACACGGACGCGACATCATTATGATCATTTAATATGATTATAACTCTTTTAAATATAATAGCTTAAAGATAGAACCATTTTTTTACTTTAAAAATAATAATAATTTCCTAAGCTTTCTTTAATTAGTCTTAAAGCTGAAGAACACTTAATTTTATACTGTATACGCTATATAATAAAGTATAGAATGGTAGAAAATAATCATTAGTACTTTATTACCAGAAATATTAACTTTATAATTTATTTAATATTTATAATAAAATATTCTATAATTATATTAAACTTATATGTCTATAATTATAATTAAAGTTATGTTATGCTAAAATAATTGTTTAATTCTAAGCTTCATTTAATGAAGCATAAAGCTCCGAACGTTAATTAATTTAAAACTCCATACGTCAATATAATAAAGAACAAATGATAACATTTTTTAATTCTATCTATATTATAAATATAGTATTTGTAATAAAGCATTCCATATAAAGAACTTTCAAATATAATAAATTATAGACATAAACATTATTATTTTATTTTTAACACATTGACTGCCGCGTTGAATTTCTTTGCCAGTCACCGACGACCCACAATGACTTTCAGGATGTTAATTAATGATTGTTATCTTCTAAGCCTCATTTAATAAGTCACAAAGCTCGGACAGTTAATTAATTTAATATTGCTTACCGAAATATATTAAAATACAATTAATAAAATTGAATCATTTTTACTTTATTACCAATGTTATAAAGGAAATTATTGTATTTGTACAGAAATACATTACATATTGGGACGAACACTAATGTAATGTGATTATAAAACTTTTAAATATGATTATTTTAATGTATGAAAAAATTTCATTTTGATGTCCCCTTTCATTAAAGGCACCATGACTTTACCATGACATGTAATATAGTGTTCATAGAAATACATGCTCATTAATAAGGATTTTGTGAACTCGGGACCAGAAAGACCTCGAGAGTGATTGCAAAAGTGCAATTTTTTCATGCACGCAATCACTGATTAAGTCTTATTTATGACCTTCGAAAATGCCGCGGTGGCCTGGTGGTGAGGGCTTGGCTTGTGAGTCGTAAGATTTTTGGTCTGAGACCTTATGGCTCACAAGTGTTTGGGCTATATAAAATATGTGGATCCAACAGTTTTTCTATTCTATGTGTAGGGGCTATAAATATGATTGTATAAATAATCTATATGTAGGGGCTATATAAAATATATACCCCCTACACGTATAATGGCGAGAATCTTCGGTGGGATCGGGTCTCGAACCTGAAACCTTACAGCTCACAAGTCGAGACAATATCCAACCGAAGATTGCCGCCATTCTATGTGTAGGGGCTGTATATTTTATATTTATAACGTATATTATATTGAAAGTGTAGATGTCGAAAGGCAAGCACTTTCATTTGTTTTTTTTTTCCTTCTACATGTTCGCTGCTGTGTGATTCGCATGTGACTCACACTTTTTTTCTTATAAATTTTTACCTATTACATGACCTTTTCTGTTCTAAATAGCAAGGAGGCCGCGGTGGCCTAGTGGTAAGGGCTCTGCTCTAGGGTTTCAGATTCGACACCCGATTTCACCGATAACTGTCGTGGATGGGGGCTTGTTGCACGTTAAATCCGTCAGAGCCAAACGTCCACCACTGAAGTGATGTGGAGAGGGGGTTATCGTCAGTTATCGTCCTCGTCATCTGACTGAGGTTCAAAATGACGAGGTTCGTCCCAAAATAACCCTAGTGTTGCTTTACAATGAGACGTTAATATGACTAAACTAAATTCGAAAATCACACTGTGCCTGTGAAGGAGTTTAAAACTCCAACCAATTGCGAATCTTCTTAGTTACAATCTCCTAGCAACCAAAGAACACAATGACAGAATCAGCATTCAGTGTAGCGCGGCGGGAGGAGAATTGGAGGAGAGTGCCGAATCTTCCCATTTGATGCCCGTTGTTCAAGGACGGGAACTCCACTGTCTTATTTACTCAGTTCTTTGACCCATGTGTGCTGTTCCGCTTCAAGAGACCCTCGTCGAAAGTCATTTTTATCTCGGTGTGTCTGTGCCACTTCCACTCCATTCTTCGGCTGTGTGGTCCGAATTCGGGAGGGCGTTGCTCCAGCTGGGTGGTTGGTGGGCTGTCGGGGTGTCCACTCAGTTCCTGGCGATATAAAAGAAAAATCTGGCTTTACTTTTTATTTTCCCGTTCACTTAGTATGGAGAAAGTATTGTAAATATTGAAAAATTCGAACTCGAGATTTTGATGATTCTATGTGTTCAAGATCTCCCTGCCACATTTTTAGAAAATATCTATCCGTCTGTCTTTAAGTTACACGGTTAATATATATATATATATATATATATATATATATATATATATATCTATATATATATATATATATATATATATATAATATGATGTGTGTATGTGAAGATTTAAAATTATTTTGGAGGTACATTGCAGTTCGAAGACAATGAAGAGACTTCTGATGCCTTCACGTTGTTTATTTCATCACAAAGAAGCAGGCATGTCTATGTACAGCAGGGACGACGAACACACGCACAATTTGCGTTCGTTCGACAGACAGAGAAAATGAGAGAAAGTTCTCGAACATTTTGTCCCCGTTCTTTTATACCATATTTTGATGGGGAAAATCTTGTTTACTGTGCTTATAGACTATTAAGTTTCTTATAGGGATTTCTGCACGTGTGACTCTCTAATCAGGGGAAACACAAGGATCTTTTTAGAAAATTATTTGTTTACGTTAGTGACTTTTATCAATCGCTCACAGCGTGGGAATTGCTGATTAAACATTTTTACAAACCATGTTACCACTTAATTAATTGAATTAATTAAATAGATAACGTGGAATCAGATCAAGAAATAAGAGAATAGTTTTAAAATAAAGTTTTTATGGGCTAAGCTAAATTAAGATAAAAGTTAAGAAATTAATTTAGATTTAATTTAGATGTTAAAATATTAATACACAAACATATATAATACTGAATTTGCAGATTTTCTCAAATTGGTATGGGAGTTTTGAGTAATATCTGCTCGGAGGAAGTCCGTATCCGGTTATTTGAATATAAGTTGAAACGATGATTACAAAACGAAGGCAGCTTGATGTTAAAAGTTCGGTACACAGATTAAGCATCTGTAGACACTTCTCATATTTTGAACGAAATCCAACTGCGGATTTGCCTCCTGTCTCTCTGTACTTTCAAAAACATGTAGACGTGATAATTCGAAGACACAACGGCTTAAATATATATAATTTGGTATGGAATTTTTTGATTAGTCCAGTTTTGAGTCAAATTTTTTGTTTCAATCGGTTGAAATAAAACTCAGATAAAAAGTCACTTTTTGAAGAATTTTTTTTAATGCGTCATTGTAAGTATTAAAATTCGTGACTTATGTACTAGTTATATAAATTAAAGCTTAAAATAGAAACGCGAGAATTAATATTGTTTTTTTTATAATAGAAATCTGTGGTCATAATGACATTTTATAAACAGAGTTTAAAGTTTTATTTATTCAGCATGAAACCTGCCTGTCTTCAGTGTTTGTTCATCATACTGCAGGTGGAGACGATCTTTTTATAGCAACAAAAACTCATATATGAACAGAATGAATGTTTTATGACAAAAAGATGCCCATTCAGACAGGTTGTTATTCTATTAATGTCTCAGATCTGACTGTCATAAATTAACCGAAGAAAGTTTTAGAAGAATGTTTTATGTACATTGGAAGACTTGAGACTGTTTAACATATCAAAGAAAAGTGTAATTTGTTGTACACTTTTGATTCATATGAATAATAATAACTTTTAAGGTAAACAATAAGGGCCTGGAATTCCATACATTAAAAACTTTTCGAACACTTCAATCAAAAAAAAAAAGGGAAAATAGAAAATTTGGGGGGAAGGCACATTGAAAGAAAAAGTGCGATTCCAAATATAAAATTCTGAAGGGATATTTTAGAAGTTAATCTTTTTTAGATCGCTATGAGATTCAATAATGAATGAGTATAAACATAAAATAATGAAAATTGTAGACGTTACTTTATTGACCTTTGTTACAATATAGCAAAAAATAATATAAATGAAACGTAAAGTTTGCGATCCTACAGCTAACTCCTATACATTCTCTGCAACCCCCGGGGGATACCTCGAAATGAGGATGAGATGCTTCCGTCATGGTGGTTGGATTTCGTCAGCCCGGTAAGCACAATAATAGGTGGGGGTTCTGGTCTTCCCATCGATGACGGGACTTACTCTTTACGGGGAGGCTTGTACCGTGGCCGATAATGGCTTTTAGGACTCAATCATAGTTCCCGCCAGTGTTGCTGCAGCGATAGTCCGGTCATTCAGTCTTGCGAGGTTATTCCGTGTGCCTTAGTGGCGGGTTGGTAGTCAGTGATATGACTATACATCCGCAGCTTTATTTACATAGAAATAAATAAATCGCTTTAAATTAAAAAAAAATATTTACCTTTCTGGGTGTCTCGATGCTAAAACAGTATTGAGATTTGTCAAAACCATAGTGATGGAGATAAAAGGGGAGGGCATATTTTAAAACTCCGCCAACCATTACAGACGGCAATGGACGGTTATATTACAGACTGGCACGATTCTTGAAATATTACTTCATCTTGCTATGTTAAAATCGAAAAGACACGTCACATTGTAAGCTAATTATAATATATCAAAAAATGCCCCATTCCTATGTTGTACCTTATATCTGCAAAAAAAAAAAAAAAAAAAAAAAAAAAAAAAAAAAAA
>JAPMOQ010020951.1:268518-278693 GCA_026543055.1 Argiope trifasciata
ACTAGAATTTAAAACATTTTATATTTTTATATTCTGTATTTCTTTAGACTAATGAAAAATAAATTTGAATGTTTGTGCGTGTGTGTTTATTAATGAGTTTATACTAGCTGTTAAACTTTTTAAAATTTTAAATAATTTCTATCAAATTCTATTCATGGGTTTACAAAAAAAGCGCGATTTCAAAGTAACACAAACGTTTTATATTTTAGTCAAAAATTAAAATATTTGAAGTTTTTAATTTCGGTATTAATATGGACGAACAGAAAATAAATTCATATTTGCGGTAAAAAAAATTATCATATAAAGTGTTAAGAATTTATTAAAACTGTTGGTAATTTTTACCGAATTTTATGGATCTACAAAAAGAAAGTATGATTTCAAAATTTCGCGAGCCTTATATATTTTCACAAGAATTTAAAAATTCTTTTCCAGTATTTTAGTCGAATTTTAGGGATCTACAAATTTAAAACTATTGAAAAGCGTAACGGTCATTGTATATCTTCGCTAGAATTTCCGTATATCATATTTTTATTTTCAATATTATTGAACATGGTGGAATGTAGCAAAATAAAAACATATTTAACGTATAAACGAATTGTTAGAATGTTTGTTCTACGAATTGTTAGAATTATATTAAAATGATTAGGCATATTTTCCACCCGAACTCTGACTAGTGTTTCAAATTGAAAAATTGAATCTGGTTTTTGAACTGAACTTTAATTTAATATCCTGAATTTTGTTTGTAAGTAAACAGCTGATATTTTAAAAAATTAATTAGATTCCGTTTTTAAAAAGTTAGATAGAAAAGTTTATTTTGTAATCTTATATTTTTTTGATATATAAAATTAGTTGTCCTGGATTATGATTATTTCATATGTAATAATTAATAAGTTATAGTAATATTGGTAGGAGTATTTCCAAAATATCTTTTGCAATATTTTTTTTATTCGTTTTCATTTTATTTTTTTATTTATTTTACCTTTATATTGTACTTTTACTCTAATACTTTTCTTTAAAAGTTTTCTAATGTATTCCTTATTTCATTCGGTTTCATGGTTTATATTTAAGAATTTTCTCAAATTCACATAATTTGTATATTCTTTATATATTATGAACTTTCATGAACAATCTCTAACTGTGATTTATCGTCTTTTTTTTAAGGTAAGTTGTTCAATTCACTGATCTATTTGACTGATTTTGGAAACTAATTTACGTAAGTTTTCATGAATAATATTACGTTGTTGAATATAATTCTAGAAGTGTTGAGTATGACTGATATATATATTTCTTATTGAGGTTAGAGTTGTGTGTGGAGCATTTCACACACAAAGCATTTCATAAAGCATTCATAAAATTTTAGAAAATTCTCTGGAGGAATTCAAAAGTTACTTCTCATTTCTAAAAGCCACTGGACTAATTTTATTACAAGAATGAGCACAGATAGGACTAGTTTTTGTGCAATACCTTTGAACTACCTTGTGCAATTCAGCATTTTTTACCTGTTCAACACATCAAGATGTCAATGTTGATTGTAAACTCCTTTTGCCTCCTTTTATTATCCTGATTAGTTTTATTTTTAATCTTTAGTTTTATTAGTTATTTTTATTAGTTTTTCAGCCTTGTTGCATTTCTAACCATCTTATATCACATTCTCCTTTTATATTCGTTTAGTTTTCTCTGTACTTCATCAGAACTAGATAATCTTGACTTCTTAGCCACCCGATACCACATTCTCCTTTATATTAGTTTAGTTTTCTCTGTATTTCGTCAGAAGTAGAGAATCTTGACTCCTTAACCACCTGATACCACATTCTCCTTTATATTCGTTTAGTTTTCTGTGTACTTCATCAGAACTAGAGAATCTTGACTCCTTAACCACCTGATACCACATTCTCCTGTATATTAGTTTATTTTTCTGTGTACTTTATCAGAACTTAGAATCTTGACTCCTTAACCACCTGATACCACATTCTCCTTTATATTCGTTTAGTTCTCTCTGTAATTCTTCAGAACACTAAGAATTGTTGCTTCATAAACAAATTCTTCATTCAATGAAAATATCTCTTGGAAACTAAGTATGATGTTTTGACATTTGTACGAAATTCATTTACATTCGGAAGCTTTTAATTAATCCTGAAGCTTTTCTAGAACAAAATAATACCTATTACTCCGTATTTTTCGTAGTTTTGATTAATCAAAATCCTTTCTTCGGAAGTCGGAATAACCGTTGTGGTAAAGTATTAGTTTTGGGTCTTGAGATACAATTGTACTTGAAAACCCACCATGTTTTTCGGCCTGATACTTGCTGAAATGATACAACTTAACACTGGGTGGTGAGTTCTGACTTGGATGAGATCTCGGGCTTGTGTGGAAACTTGGTCCTATGTTGGAGTGTATATTTCTCGGTAGGCAGATTCTTTGTCCAATCCGGGTGAATTTTCCAGATTAGGAGCGAGGCTTTTAGGGTATGATATTTTTTTTCTCCGGAAATGCCTTTTGTCTTGGTGTGGGGAGATGTGCAGAGAATAAAATTTGACTTTTAAGTTTTTTTTTTTTTTTTTGCCAGTGAAAGATTACGGTATGGGTCATGAGGAACTCTGATTGTATTATTGAGATAGATGATGGCAATTTTATGATTTATTTTTAATTTCATAATAATGGGACGGAAGTTTGAGTGAGTGAGCGAGTTTGGTTTTTACAGCACAGGGCCAGATTTGGCCACATTGCGCCAATCTCAGCGGAAATTTGGAGAAAGCTTGCCAACTCAAATATCTTCCTTGTCATCTGACTGTCATTTAGAGCTATCAGACCCATTTTTGCTTCGAAAATGCGACATTAATATAACTAAATTAAATTTCACTAAACTCCTCTCCATGAAAAATAAGCCAAAATCTTTGAAATAACAAAAAAAAGTTTTTTTCCTTGAAAAAAAATCTTTTTAATTGACTTAATTGCGGTTGAAAGATAAGGATGTAATTAATTTTTACCCAATCTTAATTGTTATTTCTTCCAACAGAAAATCACGTCTGTAATTCTGCAAGAACAAGCCACAAAAATTAAAGGCGAGGTCACTGCCTACCATTTCGTCTGGCTTTAATTTTACATCCTGACTCTTCTTCTAGAAGGTTGGTTTTACAGCTTTTACCTCTCGCTTGGGGCTGTTATAAAAGCCGTCAAGCGTAACAAGTGTCTTATTGCAGGCAGTGAGGCCTGCGATTGGGTGCTCTTAAGGGACCTCTTCGGTTGCTGGAGCGGTGGGATGTCAATGATTCGAAATCAATTTTGGTTATTTAGTATTTTCGTCAGGTTGTCTCAGGATTTCAGGTTGATGCAACTTTTGTTGGATTCACACGTTGGAAAAAAAGCTTATAAGGGTTGAAGAATAGTTCAGAACTATTTATTAAAGGATTTATTATTATTATTTCTTTTTCGTGTTGGAAGATTTTATTATTCTTATTCTACTGCGATTTTGTTATGAAATGGACAGTTGAAGTGAAATGGAAGATTGTCGATTTTTGAATTGTTTTTATTGTATTCGTAATGTCAAAAAGTAGTTTATCAATAGCCAGTTACTTTCAAACGCGTTTTTATGTGCGATGAAATATATTTAAAATGAATGAATGATTATTCATCTCTACAAAGAAACCTTATCATTACCAAGTCTGGGATTGAAACGGAAGATTGTCGATTTTTAAATTGTTTTTATTGTATTCGTAATATCAAAAAGTAGTTTATCAATAGTCAGTTACTTTCAAACCAGTTTTCATGTGCAATGAAATGTATTTAAAATTAATGAATGATTTTTCATCCCTACAGAGAAACCTTTTCATTACCAAGTCTAGGATAGTGTCTGTTGAAAGTAAAATCAGGAATTAATTTGACCCTGCAAAAATATGTTGCGATAAATAAAAGACTTAAGAAGTAAACAAATAAATAAAATAAAATAAAGCCTTAAGGATTCTTCCAGGTTTTAGCTTAAGCATTATCATTTAAGGAATGATAATGCTAAGGCCCAATGCTTTAATCTAAGGAAAAATATGAAATAATTAGTTGAGAATTTTAACAATCATTAATCTTGGCGCCATAGCTAGTTGCCAAATGCGTTTAGTATTTAAATATGAATGCTTTTTTCTTGTTATTATTATTATTATTATTATGAATTATATATCTCCTTTATTGGTATTTGTTTCTTAAAGGACGATACTGTTTCTCTGATCTATTTGTGAGACATTTATTATTTATACATTTTTTTTTGTGGAGAGCAGTATGATGAATCATATCCATCTTTTCTTTATATGAGTCAATAAACAAACACGTGGTTTCTTGTACAAATGAATGATGATTCATCTGTATATCATTATCAAGGCTAGGGATAATGCCCGTTGAAGAGAGAATCTTAAATTAATATGATACTGCGGAAATGTGTTGCTAAAAAAATTAAGAAGGCCACCAGATTTCTAAAGAATTTTTAGTAGTTATATGAACTTCCTGTTGTAAAGTAACATTAGGGACGGACATCGCAATTTTGAATTGTGGTCAGATGACGAGGGCGACATCTGAACTGGTACTCCCCTCTCCACAAAACATCAGCGGGTGGACATTTGGCCCTGACGGATTTGACGTTCCTCAGACCTCTTTACACGATAGTTTTCCAATGGAATCGGGTCTTAAACCTAAAACCCTACAGGCTACGAGCCGAGACCTTGCCACCAAGTCACTTTTTAAAGAAGGATAATGCTTAACCTGAGGCCCAATATTTCACTTTAAAAAGAAATATGAAATACTTGTGAATTTTTACAACCATTAACCTCGTCGCACTAACTTGTCGACAAATGCGACTGGTATTTAAATATAAGTGATTTTATCTGAATTCGATATTATTATTACCAGCGTGTGACCGAGCTCCGCTCGGAGAAAACAGGTATCGAAGCTAACTCGAAGATTTAAATTTTCAATTGTGATTTATCAAAACAATACATGCCACAAGAAAATTTGTGAAACCATTGGTGAAAAGATAACCGGTTAAACCTCGGCTTTTCATCGTCCACCAGCGATGTCATGTCTTGATGTTCCATTGGAAATCTCCATCTGCACTGGTCTCTTCCATGTTTGCTGACCATGCACGGAGCGCTTGGGTTAATATCACCACACGGGTTATGGATCATCCATTTCGAGATCAGTTCCGGATCATCTTCTGGAAACTTTATTAGTTCGCCATATTGGCTATAGATGGCAGCACGTTACCGCTTGAAACCTATTAGCCATTATGGCGAACTAATAAAGTTTGGAAATATCCTATCTATAACTCCGAAATGCTCGACCGTAGCGCTTCAAAACCGGCGCCAATCGATTCTTCGTGGCCAAAAACCCCAGACCCCCATGTTTACCGGAGTTTATTAATTCTGGGGCGATTTTCGACTTGGCAACCATTCCTCGTATTGTAGTATAAGATTAATAATTAAATATCTCCCTTATTGTTCATATTTGTTTCTGACTATTTCTTTTATCTCGGAGATATTTATTATTTATACTTTTTTGTGATGAACGCTATGATGAGTAATGGTTGATGGATGATGATTGCTCTTTTTTTATATATGGATGAATAAACTAATATGAGGTTTCTTGTACAGATGAATGATAATGCTATCTTTTCCTTTTATAACCATTAATCTGGTTGTACAACTAGTCGACAAATATGGCTGGTATTTAAATATGAATGGTTTTTCAGGAATTTATTATTATTGTTATTATTAGGAATTAAATACCTCCTTTACTGATTATATTTATTTGTGAAAGAACGATACCATTCTTTTTTATCTGCAATACATTTGACATATGTATTTATGCATATTATAAAATATGTGTGCGTGTGTGTAATGATATTTTAACCACTAATTGAAATCCAAAATAATTTCTAATGTTTTATCTTAATATAGAGCCCATTATAACTTCATTCTAAAAATATTCTTTTATTTCCTGATGCGATTCCACGTTATCTACTTCATTAATTCAAGAAATGCTTTGTAAAGTTCTTTAGTCAGCGATTCTCACGATGAGAGGGATTGATAAAAGTTGCTGCTCTAAACAAACAGTTTTTTAAAAAAAAGATCCCTGTGTTTCCCCTGCTTTGAAAGTCACATGCTCAGAAATCCCTATGAGAATCTTAATAATATTAGGTTGGTGCGTATGAAATGTCGGATTCTTAAGTGATTGTATAAAACTGCATATCTTTCTTCAAAAGCTGTTTATTCAATCAAAGTATGCTCCATTCGCTTCAATACACTTCTCCCAACGAGATTTTAAAGCGTAGATGCCTGTCTTAAAAAAATTTTGGTCTTTAGAATTAATAAACTCTGATATCGAGTTTTTTAGACTGTCTTCATTTTCATAGTGTTTGCCCCTTAAAAACAGCTCTAAATGCTTGAAAAAATGAAAATCGGTCGGCGAGAGATCCGGTGAATAGGGTGGATGCTGCAAAACTTCATATTCCAGTTCGTTCCAGCTTATTTCGCTCTGTCAGTGCGTGCGGTACCCACTTGTCCATCTTCTTAACCTTGCCAATCTCAGAAAGGTGTCTCAATATCGTTGTATGGTCAACTTTCATCCTGATAGCAAGTTCCCTCGTGGATACGGCTGGATCCGCTTCCACTAGAGCCTTCAGGTCATCATTCTTCACAGACGTTTTGGGTCTTCCGCGCGGCTCATTTTGCAGTGAAAAATCGCCAGTCCGAAATTTTTCAAACCAACGCTGCACTTTCCGATCGTTAACCGTATTCTCCCCAAACGCTTGGTTTATGTTGCGTGCAGCTTTTGCAGCACTATTACCAAGTTTGTACTCATATAAGAAAATGACGCGAATGTCGGCAGAATTCATATCGGCAATAAACTCAAAAGAAATAACAAAAGGGAAGACCTTCGAGAAAACCTATTTTGCTGAAATGAGTCTCTGGCAATGGACAATACGACTATGAATGAGGTTATGCCAAAGACAAAAGTATAACGAAAACAGGGAGACAAACGTCCGCATGTAAAGAGAATCCGACATTTCATACGCACCAACCTAATATATTGGCAGAATTAAAAATATTTTCCTTATCAAAATATGCTTTATAATTCGCGGAAAGATTTATTTCTGCCATTTTTCGTCACGTCTTTGTAAATATGTTTTGCCGGCCGCGGTGGCCTGGTGGTAAGGTCTCGGCTTCGGAACCGGATGGTTTCAGGTTCAAGATTCGATTCCACCGAAGAACCGTCGTGTGAGGGGGTCTCTTGCACGTTGAATCTGTCAAGCCAAACGTCCTCCCGCTGGTGTGGAGAAGGGGGTGCCAGTTCAGGTGTCGTCCTCGTCATCTGACCGTGGTTCAAAATGACGAGGTCCGTCCCAAAATAGCCCTCTTGTTGCTTTAAACGGGACGTTAATATAACTAAACTAAACTAAATTTGTAAATATGCCTCTGGAGGAAGAATATAGCTAACTTAAAAATGAAAAGTCTTCTTCAATGTCTTCAAACCCTTCCCTCTGCTTCCAAAATTTTAAATCCTTATATATATATATATATAATATTGCGATGAAAGGTGTAATAAATGATTCATTTTCCCTCCATATAAATGCATAAACTAATACGAAGTTTCTTGTACAGGTAAATAATGATGATATACAGATGATTCAGGTGAATATCTGTACAGATATTCACCTGAAATTTCAAAACATCATCATCACCATGTCTGGAGTAGTGTCTCTGGAGGGTGGAATCTTGATTTAATATGATACTGCGAAAATGAGTTGGGGAAAAAAGCCCATAGAAGCAAATAAATAAATGAAATAAAATAAAATAAAATAAAGACACCCTTAAGGATGCCTCCACACTTCCAAGAATGGATAGTGCTTACGCTAAGGCCCGATGCTTTTCCTCTAAGGAGATACCATTCACAGACAAGTCACAACATCATTTACTCTGGTAATCACTGAAGAATGATCTCACTCACGTACGCTGCGTACACGCTATCATTCTTCGTGAGCACAACCACTTCCAGAGCCTCCCGTGACTTCTCATTCAGGCAGAAGAAATCTCATAAAAAGGGGGTCTTGTGGGGATTGAAGGGACGCCCTTGAAAGGAAACCGCCAACGATTTATAGGGCCTTATCGCCTTGTTGGTGACAACCGGTAGGGGGCCCAAGGGTCGCTCCGAGGTGTTTCATCATTAAGTTTCTCTTGACGGAATAGAGTGATCTGGATTTCTTTTTCTGTCTGCTGGCGGTGGCTATTAATCGTGGCTTGTAAGAGGGGTGTGGGCGACACCTGTTGTATGTCTTGTCGATACCAGTTCGCGTTGGCACATGTTGAAATTACTTGAGGATATCGGTCTGGCTTGTTTGCTGTCAAATTGAAGATGTTTGCAGTTTAGTGTGGAAATGTTGTGAACATATTTTTGAGTGAAATACAGTAGAATGTGTTTATTTAATGTCTTGGAGACATTTTTAAGGGTCTTGTTTTGGGGAAAATTCTGTTTCTTACATATATTATTATGCTTAAAAATTATGGCATCTGATGCAAAAAGTATTCAACACATGATGCCGTTTTGATTTTGGATTCTGTTAGTTACAGTACAGCCTGTCTTGCTTCTGTACGAGTTAACCCTTTGCACTTGAGGGCTCCGGAGCGGTTTTAAAAGAAAGTTTTTAAAGTCAGTTTCAGTTTTTAAAGAAAGAATTTCTATCATTGTTTAAAAACTGAAAACTATTTGCATTGTCTCCGTAACGGAGCACTCGAGTTCGAAGACCAATTTTAAATGGCTCCGCTCCGGAGCCCTCGAGTGCAAAGGGTTAATTTGATATTTTAATTTGCATTATCGATTTTTGAAGGTTTTGTTGAGAAAAATTCTGTTTCATACAAAGATTATTATTCTTAAAAATTATGGTATCTGATGCTAAAAGTATTCAACACATGATATCGTTTTGTTTTTGGATTCTGATGGTTACAGTATGACCTGTCTTGCTTCTGTACGATTTAATTTAATTTGTATTATCGATTTTTGAAGGTTTTGTTTGAAAAATTTCTGTTTCTTACTAATGTTATTATGCTGAAAAATTATTGTATCTGATGCAAAAAATATTCAACACATGATGACGTTTTGTTTTTGGATCTTTATAGTTATAGTATAGCCTGTCTTGCTTTTGCACAATTTAATTTGATATTTTAATTAGTATTATCGATGTATTAAAAAAATGGAATTTTATTAAGATTATTTAAAAATACTGGATGAAAATACATCGTTGTTGTGATTTAATTTTAGAAAAAATTTACAATGAGTAATGAATTTTTTTATTAATTAATGACATCAAAAATATCAAATTAAAATTTGTTCATGCTATTTATTTATTTATCTACCCAAATAAAAATTATGGAATGTTTTTCTAATTGCATTTCTGTCTTGTAAATTATATGTAAATGAAAAGCAGCTGAAATAAGCATAAGTCGGATGTAGGAAAACTTTTTTAGATGAAAAGATTTTCTGAACGCCATGCAAGAAACACGAAAATTTGAATGTAAAATTGGGATGCTTGCCAGAGAGAGAGACCGTGGTTAAAGTCCAAAATGGCTAATCTTAATTAATTATTCGAATGAAATATCCAAATAATAAATCAAAATTAAATATTGTGGAATAAAAATTTAAAAATTTTAAAAAGAGAATGGGAAGACTTAGAGAAATGTATATATTTTTCTCTTCATTTCGCTATTTCGCCTTCAGACCTATTAAGGTATCCGACTATACGTTCAAAGGAAAATTTCTTTGAAAAATTGAGTTTTTTGAAAACTATTTAAAATTACTGTTTTTAAGTGTATTGTCATAATATATTACACATACAACAAAATTAGGTAAAATCCTGTTTTAGCCCAACTCTGGCGACTTTTTCAAAATCTCGCCAATTTTTTAAAATCTTGCCAAATTGAAAGTATTTGAATTAAAAGATTAAGAAAAAAGAATTCTTACCTTTCGCCAAAAAATTCTTATTATTCGCCAAAGGTGGGCTAAAATAAGATAGACCCCAAAATTATTTGTAAAGATAATATATTATGAGAAATAGAAAGATTTTTATTCAATTCTAATGAAATGCAACCAAAACGATTAACACTCTACACAAAATGGTAATGCAGCAATCCTATTTTTCTTGA
>JAPMOQ010020951.1:285645-308496 GCA_026543055.1 Argiope trifasciata
CTGTTACCATTGCAAATATAAATAGATATTTGAACTCTTGTGAACAAAATTACTCAAACTTGTGTGAAAACTATATTTTTGATGGATCGTACCATTTTTTCAATATTAATACAGTATAAAAAAGGCTTTTTTTTCTAAAAATTAGCTGGACTAGCTGGAATATGTCATTAACCAAATTTTAACTAAATCTCTGATCCATAAATTAATCATTATAGTTCTTTTAAAAAATACTTTTTAAGCGTCAAATTATGGCAGGCATTATGTTTATGCAATATGTTCAGTGTAAAATCTCTTTAGTGAAGATCGGTTCCATAACGTAGTAGCTCTGTTAAGAAATTAAATATAAAATACATCGCGTTCTAAATTCCTTCTAAATTTTGTAACATTGTGATTACAATTTATCTGTCTTAATAGCTTTGAAATTGTTCACTTATTGCAGTGATTTTTAACCAGTGTGACACCAAATTGTAGAAATGTATATAATAAAAATTATAAAGCCAATTTTTTATTACGAGTAATATATGTTTGAAAATAATATGATTTTAAAATATTCAAAATAATCAATTAAGCAATTTTTAATGAACATTAGATGAGACTATACCATTATTGCCTCCCCCCCCCCAAAAAAAAAGATTTAAATAAGTACAGTTTTCTACTTCTAGTTTGTGTAAATTCGGATTTTCACTATGAGAATTGCCATTTTTACGACCAAATATAAATGAAATTATGCAAAAACATCAAGCTGAAATTTGTCATGAAAAGTATTCTTATTATTACTTTATAATTAATCCCTTAATAAACGTGCTGTTGTTTTTGTAGTATTTATTATTTTATTTTATATTCAAAATTATTTTCAGAAACTATTTCGCACATTCTATTATAGGCAAGTAAACAACTTTCGAACATATCTTTTTCTTTGTGTGCCTCGAAAGTTTGTAAATCATAAAAAGTGTACCTTGACAGAAAAAAAAAGAAAAGTTGAGAGTCTCTGATTTATTCTGGCGACCACCATGTTCATGGGTTATATTTATTTTCAATTAACTCTTTTAGATATAATTTCATTCAAATCTAGATTCGTTCATGATTCTTTGTTCTATCTGTGATTAATATGAATGTGCCCCCCTATAAAAAGGGGTTGTGCTGGTGGATGTGAAGCATGAAGTAGCTAAGTCGGACCCTTGGCCCTAGATGGCGCTACAGAAAAACAAGAGATGCTAATTTAGGCTTAAAACGCTCACAGCTTTCTGTCAGCGTGCTTGTAAAGCGTCATAAGTAATAACATCAAGATATATATTTCATCTCCATGATTTTTTTCAAATAGTCAGATATAAAAGTTGTGCTATCGTAATAGCCTTACACATGTTCTGTTCACTGTATACTTAAGTCCCTTTAGTGAAGATCAGTGCCATAACGTCGTAGCTCTCTTAAGAATGAAAATATAGAATCCATGGCCTTCAAAATTTCGTAATATTGTAACTTTACTTAATCTGTTTTGTAGACTACACAATTTTATCTAACAACAGTGGACGAAATTCATGGCTTGAATTTCAAGGCAATAATATACTCTGCTGTTAGAAATTGTTTGAAAATATATATTTTTAAAATTGCCAAAATTCAGGGAACATTTGGAAAGACTTTAGATTTAGGGACTTAGATACTGATTAGACTTTAGATTTTAAGGACTAATATTTTAAGACTAATGTTTTAATGTTAGAAACAAATGTTTTTTTTTAAAAAAACTAATATTTTATGTCAGGTGAGTTTTATTAACTATTATATATAATAATTAATAAAAAATTACCCTCAAGAATTCCACTTACTCAACGCAAGTTAGAATGGGTTGATGGATCGAATCCATTATTTGCCTTAGTTTACTGTGCGGGTATCTTGATTTTTTCAAATCCTACTTTTAGTCCGCACTCTTTCTATATATCTTGTTCAAATTTTCAATCGTTAATAAAATACTTTTTATACATCCACTCTAGTTCAAACAGAGTTTTTTAAAACTTGTAGGAGATAACACCTGTTTTCGATACAGGTTTATTTTTTTCAAATATTTGTTCTTTTAATAAATTTAATTAAGTTTTACTACTTCAAAAAGTTTCAGCAATTTGCAATGAAATTGAAATTAATTTCAATATTTTCCACGTGAAGATGAAGATCAATTCTTGCGAGAATCAATTTTTTGATCATTATTTAATAAAAAGTGACTAAAATAAAATAAATTTCTTTTCTTGACCTAAATAGGGATTGAATTAATTTTTTTATATAACTTGTTAAGATTAAATAGCAAAAATAAAACTTTAATTAAAAGAGTTCATAGTATTGTTTTTGCTTCGAAATCTTGATATCTAGTCTCGTGTTGAATTTTAAAAATGAAGTGTTTTAAAATTTTTCATTTATCTTTAATAATATGGTTTTATTTCTGTAATTTATGATCTTTATTTTCTTTGTAATATTAAATGTTTTATTATTTTGTTGATAATGCTTATTTACAATGAAATTTTTTTTTGTTTCCTGTTATTTTACAGTATTATGTTTATGTTCAATTCAGTAATTATATCTGATGGTTCTTTTTTAAAAGCATATAATTGCGCCATCTCTTTGTAAAATTACACAAAGTAAACAATCATCTCTGTTTAAAGTCTCAAAAGCCCTTATTAAAAGACGATGGGATTTTTTTTTTCTGTTTGTAAATTGGCTCTTGGTAATAAATTTTTCCAAGACGTCAGTAAAACAGTTTTTCAAAAAAGATTTCCTTTTGAAAAGATATCAGACAAATCAATTACGCTCCAGTTGATAACTTTAAAAGTGCCTTTGGAAATAAGAAGCATTTTATTGTTTTTTGGCGTCCTCATTTTGGAACGAAGGACACTCTAATTATTATATGTTTGTTGTTAATCCGTGGTCTTCAAAAAGATGTTTTCTTTGCCCTAAAGGCATTATATGCAGACGATTTTTAAATTCGCTCTTTTCAAAGAAACGTTTGGCACATAAATCTTTCCAATACTTTACAGATATTTTAATGCACGCGGGAATTTTTCCAGTGATTACTATTCTATGTAACTAAGTTTAATTTGTTCTAAAAGTCGTCAAATGCGTTTCATTTAATAGCTGTAAGGGAGAATGACATGATTTGAATTCTTATTCTTTTAAGCCGTTATTACGTTCTTTTGGCAATATTATTTTCCATGAAATGAAATGGTTAAATAAAAAAATAAATATAAAGCGCGCCCTTTTAAATATACTAGGAGTTTAATAATCTAGTATTATTTGCATTTCATATTCCCCAATTCAATTTTTAAAATGTTTTCAGCGTTAGTGGTAAAGCCGACGAGATTAGATATTTTTTAAATGGCATGTTTTCTCCGTTTAATTAATTCTTTATTCTTATATTATATGAATTTATTTACTTTTTAAAAAAATGAACAAATGCTAATATCTTGATAATCAAAATTCTTTTTATTATATTAAGGAAAAAATTGGAATTAAAAATAATAAATCTGAATAATCTATGCATTTTTTTCTTCCGTAAAAGTGAACTTAAAATATATTATTAAAATTAGAAACGATCATAAATGTTATGTTTTAATCTCATATTTTGTATAAATTTATTTTTTAAGAAGGAAAAGGAAATCCTTAAAACTGTATTTTATTGAATTAATAACTTCTTTGTTCTTATTGATATTCTGAAAAGATAGTAATGTATTAAGAGCAAGAAAAAGTGAAAATGGTATGAGGAAGTATTCTTTATCAATTTTTTTCAAAACGATAGTTCCGTCCTAAATACAGACATCAATAATAATGCCTTTTACTTAAAAAATGGCATTCTAATTGATAATTAAAACTAATATTGAATAATTTAGATAATGAAGCTTATTGTTTTATTTGAAAATCGTGCATGCTGCTTTCATTCGTTTATTCGAATATGCATTTCAAACAATGTTGTCTTAATATTATAATTCTAATTAGATCAGAACTGTAACTATTTCGATTTCAATTTATTGTTCTGCTAGAGTTGAATTGTTAAGATCCAGCTGTACAGCCCGTAACCAATTGCTGCTTAAACTGATTTGCATTTAAGGAAAATGCAAATCCAGAATTCCTTGTTATTCGAAATACTGAATTGTGAAAAAAGGATTTTATTGTAGATATTAATGCATGTATATGTGTCTTAAAAAGCATGCTTTTATTTGTAATTTATAAAAGACGATGTATTTTATTAAAATAGTAGTTTAATAAAGTGTTAAATAGTAGACCTCTATCAATAACAATAAAATTAAACTAGCTGGTACCCGACGCTTTGCTGCCGCAGAAGAAATAATTTTGGAAGCATGGTTTGGAATTTGAAATAGTTATCTAGTTTAATTAAGAATGATGGGAAGAATGATATTTATTTTCTTGTCGGCAATGAATACATTCTTTGAAATGCAAGGATATATAAAGGAGAAACATCAATAGTATTTATTCTTTTTTTATTATTCTATTATACTAACAAATATTCATTTTTATGTATTAGATTTGTGTGTTATTTTAGAATTGTTATGCTTGGTGTTCTTTCAAAATGGAAATGAAAGAAACATGTATTTTATCCCATGATTCGTTTAACATTTGTTCAGTATTACCAAGTTTAATGTGAAAAAATGTGAATAAAATATTTTATTTCAAAATTAATTAAACATAGAAAATATGATTATGCCATAAATTCTTTAATATGGTTGAAAAGATAATTTTTTGAAAACCAAGATGGAGCAAAATTATTTGTTCGATAATATTTTCGGAAGTTTCTGCAAAAAACGCTAAAATTTTATAAAATGTTTAGTTAAAATTTCAAACCTATAGGATGGGTCCCCCTAAAACTTTCTTGCACTCTCACTAATAAAAATATTACCTCAGAGAAAGACTTATATTGCATTTATATACAATAGCTACGAAATATTAACGTCTAGCTTGAATTTAGCATATTTACTGAATCTGTTGTGTAACCTTGACGAATTATTTGTTGGTTAATCCATGTTTAATAGGTGCTTAAATAGATCTGAAAATATTTTTTATACTTTAGATTATTATATTATGCCTATAACATTCGCGTAATAGCAATAAACAATATGTTGTCGAAGTGTTATTGCAATCGGATGATCGGTGCGGCCACACATAAGGTACAAACTAACAAAAATTCATTCATAGATAAACTATTACAGATATCAGGAAATTGGATTGGATTTGGATTTTAATTGCCCGAAAGCCAAATATACAAATATCAGTAAAAAATAATCAAAAAATAATATTTTTTGAGTGCTCTTGACTTTTATATTTGTTTAATATTATATTTATTTCATTTTGTTGAAATATATACGAATTATTCTGTCACTTTTTACATCTCGTTTCTAAAAAAATACTTTTTTTATAAGAACAAAAAAGAATATTTAAAAAAATGTTAATAAATATCTCAATTAAAAAATGTTAATATCCCAATTTTGGCAGAATTGTAGTTCATTTTAGAATTCTTTTTCTCAAGGTGAAGCTGTTATGCATTGTAAAAATCTGCCTTTATAGTTAATAAAATAATTTCTTTATAAATCATTTCGTTTTCTTTTAATTTATTTGAAGACCTCTTTGATTATATGCATGAATTTCAATTTTTAAAAATTTATTTGAATTTTTTGTTGTTGTTATTAATACATCAAAGGCGGGAGTCGTTGTATTACGATTTATCGCCGCGTTACCTTGCTTACTTTCGTCAAGATCCCCCTAATTTAATATGTTAACAATGTATCTGATTGAAAAAAAAATTCTTAATTTTCAGAGGACAAATAAAAGTTTCTTTTAAAAAAATATTTATTCAATAATTGGATAATCAAAATGAAATTATTGGGTAACTTTGTTCAATATAAGGATATTAACATCTTTTTATAGAAAACGTTTATAAGCATCTTGTGTAATGCTACCAAAAATATCTTACCATCTGACAGTTTGGGAGCTCTTTCCCATCAATTCTTAATTAATCGTCCCTTGGAGAACTTCCAAGATCTCTCATCTTTAATATCTCAATATCTCTCTCATATATTCAGTTGAGATCTTGCCAGGAAATATCGTTTTCCTGGCAGTCTGGACATACATAAAAGTGATCTTAAATAACTTCAAAACTTCGATTTAAAATGACGGGTTTTTGGTTTCAATGGGTTGCGTTTTAATATGAACCGGTCTTTACAAGTCTTCAAATATTCTGAAAGATCTTTTGAACTTTCTCGTTGTTTGATGTCCTTTTGAATCCTTTGTCCTTTTGCAGGATATTGTTAGTTGGCTAGGAATAAGAGATAGTTAGTGCATACATAGATTGTCGAAGTTTTCTGTTGGATTTCAATAGAATTATTTAATACAATTTTTAAAATTTATCTTTTTGGTTGTATAGTATTGTGGAATAAGAATATCAGAGTCAAATATAAATAAGTGTAATATATAATTATAATAAGTGTAATATATAATTATAATAAGTGTAATATATAATTAATATTTTATAATATTAATAATTAAGTCGATGTGGGTCATACATATATGCAGAAAAAATGAAGTAGCTTTATTTGTTATCAATTATTTCATGTAATTTTAACTCAGTAATTATTATATTATTATTATTGACTCCTGTCATATTCATTGCTACTGGTAATTATGTTAACAAAATTAGTAATTGGAGATTAGTGAAAGTTGTGGTCCGTTATTGTTAATTTTGTGTAATTAGTAATTTTTAAATTTGGTTACAAAATTTTTTATTAAACAATTCTTTATAAATTACTATATTTGTTTGTATATTCATTGTGCTTCAATAGTTTACACATTTTTTGTCAAATATGTTTCTGAAAACATATCAAGAGAAATTAAATTCAAATACATTTCTTTTGAAATTTGTTGATATTTAATAAAAATTTTTTGTTTATAACAAGTGGGGGAAAACCATATTTGTTAGTGAGAACTATCAACTAATTAACTATTTAAGTGTAGTAAAATAATTAATAAATTATATTTAAGTATAAGAAAGTAATAATAAGTAAAATAAAATAGATAATATTTAAGTGCAATAAAATAATCATCAGTAAAAAATTATAATATATAAGTGTAATAAAATAATCATAAGTAAAATAAATAATATCTAAGTGTAATAAAATATAATAAGATAGTAATAAAAAATAAATAATATTGATGTCTTCCTGTATTTGAAATAACCAGAATTTCATACTTCAATTCTGCTATCTTTGAGAATGAGAAAAATATATTTAAAAAAAATTACTGCTTCTGAGAAAATGAATTAAATTTAATTTCCAAAACAACAACAAGAATCAGTAAGAGCGGAAAAAAAATGTAAATACAGTATTTTGTAATTTTTGTTACTTTTTTTCTTTGTTTGAGTCATCCCTTTCAGTTATACTTAGGATATTATTCTATTATAATAATAATTTTTCAGACGATAATTTCCTTAAAAATTAAATCTAGCTAATCTTTTTCTTTAAAATGAGTTATTTACTCATAAGCATATAGATAGAGATTCCAGGATAATTCTTCATACACGAGTGATATTCTTTCTTTTTCTGTCCCAGTTATTATTTTTTTTTGTTTAGAAATTCAACAAGGCAAGTTTATTTAATTTGCAACTGTTAATCGCTTTATATGAATAGAATAAGTTAGATTGAAGGATTCCTTTTAAGTTTACTTCTATGCTTATGCAACGTAAGATTCTACTTCTAAGATAATTAGCATTTTTTAATATAAAATGTTTATTTAAAATAATCAGAAACATTTTATACAAATCTGGCCTAACTCCTGAATTCTTCTTAACTCGGAATACAGTACTATCCCAAATGATAAATAGCAAAAATTGGGATGGAGAATTTAGTCTACTTTTATGCCTGTGTTAAATTAATTGTTTAAATTAACTTTTCAAGATTTAATTTAATTAATATTTTTAATATAAGTTATTTATTTAAACATAAAAACATTGTAACAAGAACATTTAATTCAAATGTGGGATAAATCCAGATTTTTTTTAACACGAAATTTGGTACTATCCCAATTAATCTTGATTATCTTATCTTAAATAGCAATCTTCTGATCTGTAATGGAAAAAGTAGTGTGATTTAGAAACTAATTATAGTCGAACATGTTAGTTTGATGCAATTGTACATTAATTTGAAAATTCAATTTGATGAATTTTAAATTCGCTGTTGGAAAATCTAAGTACGCATAGGTATCTTTGTAAAGTAAAATCATTTCTAAATATGCAAGCTACTTAATACAGTTAATTATGGAAACACTTAAGTATTTTTTCTGCCATGTTTTACTAAAACAACTATCTGAAACAAATATTTTGAAATTAGTTCCAAATTATACAACTGCATATATAAAAGAGAAATTTTTGCTATCTTTTGAATTATTCATTTTTACTTTACTGTAACTAAGGAATTCCATACGATGTTTTTCTCCCGCCAAAAACAAAATGGAAGACATCTAATAAAAAAGATCCGAGCAAATATTCTTTTAATTTTTTTTTTTTTTTTTAAGTTTGAGATGCAAATAAAACATTCTATGTAAGTTTATATTTTCGAAGCGAGATTGTCGTTGGAAATTGCATTTTATTTGCTGTTTTAGATTTATTTTTAAAAATATTTGTTTGTAGAATTTGTAATTTTATTCTGTAGGTCTTAAATTCATTCCAAGGAGCTTTTGCTCCTTTGTTGTAATGCAATTTTTCTATCAGAGTTATAGTTGCAAATATTTTTATTTCTATAAAACAGTGTTTAAAAGTGATTATATAAAATATTAGAAATGTATAAATTGAACAGAATTTATAATGAATTTATAAATCATGGCCTGTTTTCTTTTGCAGCTGTTGTTTGCTATGTTGCAGTTAAAACTTTGTATCGTTTGATTTATTATAAATGTTATTTTCAAAATTTGATATCTGACATTCTCTACATTGACTATATTTTCAGGCAAAGTAAAAACAGTTCAGTATTTTGCATATTTCTTAAGAATTCTTTAAAATTCGATTGGCAAACCGATAAAATATGACAAGAAAGGCATACATTTTGTTTTCTATAACTTTTATTTTCCTTTAAACATTTTGATAAAAGAATCTCGATGGTGCGATTTTATTATTTTTCCAAAAAAACAGTATTTGAATTCTCTTAAATATACATATTTTAAATCAAAGCGTTGTAATTTATTCATATTGTTATTGAAGAATGCTTTCTGTGCAATGCAATGTCCAAGAAAAACTCAAAAATAGATCACAAAAAACAGATAACAGCGACGAAACGTTCACAAAACAGCAGTTGCAGCAATCAAAAATGTACTAACAGCAAATCATTATCGACACCCTCAAAAATAAGTAGCGCTCACCGATAACTTACTTAAAATCAATATTGCAAAGAGAAAATTCACCTGACTACTCATTCCTCTCAACTCGACTGCGTTTCTGTTTTTATGGGTTCCATAATAGGCATAAAATTCTAATGGAGGTATCACCAAGATTCTCGAATATTCGAGAACTTTCATGCTTGTCTCCAAATTTACAGTCATTGATTTGTTATTTGCTAAAGCTATCTCTAAAACTCTCTTTCTTACCTGATGTTATAAATAATAATATTTTGCCTGGATAGCATTTAACAAATCATAGAATGTCTGAATGGTACATTCATCTTAACCTAGATAAAATTTAGAATATTATTCTCCTTTTTAAGTATGTAACTATATTCTCCTATTTCGGTATATAATAATATTCTCCTATTTTGTACATTACCGTTAACATGCACAAGAAGGGAATACAAACTAAAAATTTATATAAATATGTTTTATGGATCATAGTCAAAATGCTCTTTAAAATAAATTGTGTTCCATTTTTTTAAACTCTTGTATATTATATATTTAATATGCTATATTTTGCTACATAATTAATTAATATATAACATATTTACTATATATATGTGCTATATTAAGTTAATAATATACTTTATTTCCTGTTATATTTTTAATTATGACGATTTAACAAGGTTTAACGGAAAATAAATTTTGTTGATGCTTAGATATTTTTAAGACATAAAATTGATTTAGTAATAAAATGGTCATCAAACCTTTTTACCATCATTTCTTTGAAAATGATTTTAAAAAAATTTTAAGGATCTAAAGTCAACAATATTTCAAGTTGTTTCGTTCATAATAAAAACGATAATTTCATAAAAATTCTTATTTTATAGCAGAGTTTCCAGTCACTAAAACTATGTTCGAGCTTTAAAAAAAAAATACCAATTTTATTATAAGACTGTAAAACCCGAAGGGATGGTCCTATGTATAATAACTCTAGAATACGAATGGTCCACATTAAACCCCTCGGGGTATTCAATAAAGTGGAATGACCGATCGTTTGGCTTTCGCGAAGTATTTTTTACGGTAATTAACTTCATTTAAACTGTTTACGTAAGAGTGGGGGGAAAAAAAGGAAACTTTTCAGAGAGGCGCAGTGCCCCAAACTGATTTCCTGGTTTTCTGCTTTCAACTCAGGAAACGCTTTGAGAGTCACCCATCCATTAAACATTGGGAAATATTTATGTTTCATTAAAAGAAATGCAGGCAGGGATCTTCTCAAAATCGTAAAGTTTAAAAGTATCTGGGCATGAACATGATGCATATTTTTTTCTTTGCTTAACCAGAAAGAGTCACTTTTCTCCGTTTTTCTTGTATATTTAAACAATATATTTCATTCCATTTTTACTTAGTAAATTCTTTTAAATTTAATTTTCCTAATTGCTTAGGGATGAGGGAAAACTCATGGATTTTTGGCAGTTTCCATTAAACCATTATGATCCAGATTTCAATGAAATCTTTCAAAAGCGGTTTCTAGACGATTCAACAAATATTGTTTACTAAGTTGTTTGAATATGGATTTTAGGCAGCTTCTTTTTACTCATTATGATCCAGATTTCAGTGAAATCTTCAAAAGCGGCTTCTAGACGATTCAGCAAATATCATTTACTTAAGTTGTTTAAGTATGGATTTTTAGCAGCATCTTTTTAACCGTTATGATCCAGATTTCATTGAAATCTTCAAAAGTGGCTTCTAGACGATTCAACAAATATCGTTTACTAAGTTGTTTGAGTATGGATTTTTGGCAGTTTCCTTTTAATTATTATTGTCCAAATTTCATTGAAATTTTCAAAAGCGGCTTCTAGGCGATTCAACAAATATTGTTTACTAATTTGTTTGAGTATGGATTTTTGGCAGTTTCCTTTTAATTATTATTGTCCAAATTTCATTGAAATTTTCAAAAGCGGCTTCTAGGCGATTCAACAAATATTGTTTACTAAGTTGTATGAGTATGGATTTTTGGCAGTTTCCTTTTAATTATTATTGTCCAAATTTCATTGAAATCTTCAAAAGCGGCTTCTAGACGATTCAAAAAATATCGTTTACTAAGTTGTTTGAGTATGGATTTTTGGCAGTTTCCTTTTAAATATTATTGTCCAAATTTCATTGAAATCCTCAATAATGGCATCTAGAAGATTTAACAAAAATCATTTACCTAAGCTGTTTGAGTATGGATTTTAGGCAGCTTCCTATCAACCATTAGGGTCCAAATTTCATTGAAATCTATACTGTTACCATTTTGAAGATGCAATAAATATCATTTTCCTAAGGTGTTTCCCTTTCCTATGCGTTTGCATACACGCTGACCGACAGACGGTCAACCATTTAACGGACCGAAAACCAAAAAAATCAATGCAGATCTACATTTCCAATTATAAAAATATCTAATTTCATTCATCAAGCTATTTGTGAGTATTTCAGTTTTTTCACTGAGACGGACGGAATTCTTGCTGATCTATTTCGTCCAAGAATTTTATCTGCTATCTTGGTGCAAAGAAATTGCCTCTAGTTTATTGCATTTTAAACCGAGTTCCGACAACCTGTGGGCATCGGTCGGGAGCTTTCCGCAAACTCTCGATAAAATGAATATTTATCAAAGAACCCTGGAAAATCACAAGAGAGGGGAAAGAGGGTAAAATGTGCCTGTCTCCAGACAAGCACTGGTCTTCGGAACGGGGTTTTAGAAATGTTAAGTTTGCATTCAGTCGTAATTTGAAAATTAGTGTTTTATTCTGTTCGGGAAGGGGGATCTAGAATATGGAAATTCTTCAGAATTTCAAGGACGAATTTGTGAATGATTACATTACCTTATCTTTGTATATAAAAGAAGGGGCCGCGGTAGCTTGGTTGGTAGAGCGTCAGTCTCGCAACCGAAAGGTAGTGAGTTCTGTCCTCGTCTCGGCCAAAGACCGCCGTGTTGGCTAATGGCAGTAGGGGCACGTTAAATATGTCGTGACTGCAAAGTCCTCCAAGTTTCGATAACAACTTATACCTCTGGGTGTTACTGAATCAGGATGAGCCGGTCTCTGATTTGGATCTAAATTCTGACTTGCAGATGGATAAATGAGTTCGACTTCCCCTAAAAAGGGTTTTGTCTTGTGTGTTCGAGCAAAGTCGCACTTTCACCTTAACAGTGCTCATTAACAAAGAAAGGAGCACACCTCTGCCTTAATTCGAAAGTGCTCCGCTCATTCGGGCTTGATATGACCAAGTAGCATTAGACCCACCACCACCATATAAAAGAAGAGAAACAGGAAACGATTTATGTAAATCTTAATGCAGAATCGGATTTTTTCTCTTGCATTATGACCTAGAAAAATTCTTTCATTCATATTACTGTATTTCACTTAACATTATATATTTCTACTCGGTATAATGTTGAGCACAGCTGTGTTATTGAATTATACAGTATTTCTTTTTTTTTTTAATGAATTGAATATACAAAAAAAATATATTTAAACATAGCAATTGTTGCCGAATAATGTTTTTTAAATAGTCCATATTATTTATAAAAGAATTATCAGACGTTCTAGATTTAAACGGATTAATCCCGTTTTTTGGCTGTTTGTTCCAAATTCGAATTAAATACTACAATTCGTCCTAATTTGTTTATTCTAATAGATTATCCGCATTATAAAATAGATTAACCAGCATACTTTCTAAAGTTTTTTCTTCATACCGATTTGAATTTATGCACTGAATATGTAATCATAATATTACCATTGCTGATAAATCAACCTAAGATAATATTAAAATACATTCATTATGCTTCTTTATTTTTTTGTGCTTTATTACTTATTTTTTAAATTTCTAACAATTTAAATGTTCCATTTTTTAATACCAATTTATTGATTTTTTGAAAAGTTTTCATTCATGTCGATGTTAATCTACTGATAAATTTATTTGCTGTATAGTTGATATACCCGGCATTGTTCCGGATTAATATATTTCTGTGTCTACTACTTTTTAATGTAAAAAATTATTTTTGTGCTAAATATTATGAAACTCAAAATCTTTTTATTGCTGGAATTTTTTTTTATTATAATGAGAGTTTAAATTCAATCAGGCGTATAAACATTTCTATCCGATTCTTTTCCAATTGTTCCTTTATATAAATTATTTATCCGTTTAAGATTCTTCTAAATTCCGAAGATGTGTTCTGGTAAAAACTTTTCATTACTATATTTGTTCAATACCAGAAAAAAAATTTAAAATATTGCACAAAAAGCCTTTTTAAACCTATAAGAAAAATCTCCCAAAAAATATTTTTATAGTAAAAGGAGTCAAAAAATATTGACAGAATAACTCAAATGATCACCGTTGCTTAGCAACGTAACTTCCATTGATTTTTAATCGGAAATCGTCTGCACTTGTTTATTAAATTCTTAAAACTTTTTAACAATTTAAGCAAAATGAGCTTGGTGTGAAGAAGAATTAAAATTTAGAATGTTATAAAAATATTTCTTTTGAAATTATTTGTTCCGAAATTATGAAAGAAAAACGATTGTATTAGAGCTGTCTTTTTTGTAGAACAATTAACTAAAAAGAATTTTCATTATTTTGTCTAAACTACAGTATGTGTTATTTAATTCAATTTTTCAGGAAAAGATGTTGAACAATAAACTTCAACAGTCAAAACAATTCTTAATTGTATTATGATAAAAGTTTTTAATTTTTAAAAATTTATGAATTCAGTAATTTTAATATTTTTATATTCAGTTGACAGGTGAATTTAATTCCTTTTAACAATAAAAATCCGTTTCTTCATCTTTTATAAAATATTTTTGTTATTAAAAAATGGTGGAAGTGTGTTACAGTTCTATATTCTATTTTTCTCCACAAATGTCATATTTAGAGTTTATCGAAAATCTTATTATTTATTCTTATTTTATGCTTGTTATTTGTATTTAGTATAATTATATTGCAAAAATTCTCATTTACAATCATTCATATCAATTTATTCTTTTTTATTTTTAGGTAAGTTGCTTATCTTGCTAATTATTTTCTTGCTGCCTATGATTTACGTAAGTTTTCATTAATATTACTCTGCTGATTGTATATAGTCTGAATAATGTGGGATTTTATGCTTAAGTTGAATTTATGTCCTTTCTGTCAATTATAGTATTTTGTAATCATATTCTCACCTATAAAACTATTTTACCTTATTATTTATGAAATTAAACTGAACATTCCATAAATTCCGGAACCAGTTAAAATTCTAATTAATTAACGACAACTTACTCCTAGTTTCAAGTACTCTCCATCCCAAATTACACTTAATTTCATGTTTCAACATCATATGACCGAAAGCAAATCTTCTTAATCCCATTTTCCAAGTTATCTTCAACAGCAGAACCACGCCGCCTGCGAATTTTCTCGGAATTTTGCTACCCTCTCTCATCCTTTCCCTTTCAGCACATGCTTGAATTATTTATGAAGTGGAGATAGAATTTTGGGGAGTTCTAGAGAAGATGAACGATGCTTAACGTTTTGACAGTTTATCGAATTCGATTCAGTCGACTGCGTACGAAAAACGAAGCTTTTTCGACTCGAGCATCTAAATTATCGAAGCCTTTTTAAAAGAAAAAAAAAATCACATCTCGTTTCTTTGAAATACTTACATAATAGACCTATTTCCTGTCCGATTTTTGAGAAAAAGTTACTTATTTCGACCGATTGAGATGAAATTTCAGAAGTCGTCTGCTGATTTTGTGAAGAAGTATTCGAAATTTCTGTAATTTTCTAAATATTGAAGGATTATGATTGATAGTTATGGGAATTTTGATGTTTTACAATATAAATTTATATTCTGCAATAAATATGTAATAGGAAATTTTCTGTCGATGCATCATTTGAAAAATTTATCCAAGTGCAATTCGTACTTCATTTCTCTATTTCTTTTCTCTTTTTGCTAGAACTGTATCAAGTATTTATCACCTTTCTGAATAATCTTTTAATGATATTATGATTTTTATATTTTTCAAAACGTAAGAAATCATAATTTTTTAAAAAAGATTTTCAATTTAGATTTTTAAAAATAAATTGAACATTAACAATAAAACAATGGCAAAATATAAATTAAAAAAGAAAATCGTCTGCTGCTAATTATGTATTTATGGCTACAGATAAAATAAAGTGATTATATGGAAATAGAAAAAATTTTAGCCTAATTATTTATTCAATTTTAAAAGTCGTATGCAGATTTTGTGAAGAAGTGTTCGAAATTTCTGTATTTTTCTAAATATTGAAAAGGATATGATTGATAGCTATGTGAAGTATGATGTTCTACAATATAAATTTATATCAATCTATAAGAATATCGATGAGAAATTTTCTGTCTCTGCTTTTGAAAAATTCATGCAAGTACTATTCATATTTCAATTTGTTCTTCCTTTTCTTTTCTTTTTTTTTTTCCCTTGCTGGAATTGTGTCGAATATTTATCGTCTTTCTCAATCATCTGTTTTAATTTTATGATTTCTTTATTTTTCAAAGCGTAAGAAATTATAAATTTTAAAAATATTTTTTTATTTATACGTTTTAATAGAAATTAAACATAAATAATAAAACAGTGACAATATATGAATAAAAAAGAAAATCCTTTACTGTTAATTGATTTATATATAGCGACATATGAATTAAAATAATTATGTGAGAATAAAAAGTCACTGAACAAAATATTTAACAAACGTAAAGATTGCTTGCTTTAAATTGATATATTATTGTTAATAATATTAGCTCACGAAAATATTTTGTTGAAATTACCAATGTTCTTTCTTTCTCAGAAAATTAATTAAAAAAAGGAATGCTTTCAGTATAGACCATTAAAAAAACAGTATTTATTTTAATCTACAATAACAAAATATATTTTCCTCATATTTTGAATGATATTGTAGGTTTTCATTGGTAGTCACTAATTTTTCTAAAATACAGTTTAATAAAATTTGAATGAAAAAAAAAATCAATTACTCTTTATTGAAAAAAGGACATTAAATTTATTAATTGTCATGCGGATATTTATTTAAGAATTTTTATTAATTTTTTTCAGAATTCTTTTTTTCTTTTAGAATTCTAGGTTCACTTTGCGTTTGTTACTATTTATAAATAAAATTTCTTTTATATCATACGCTGAATAATAATAATTTTATTAGTTTTCATAACATAGAAGCTGGTTATTTCTATACTTAATTATGATTTGGATATCGTTTGCTCTGTTTGTTCAATAACAGTGAAACTGAATTTTAAATTATTTTCCTTTTCAAATATTTTGCTATAGTCTCTGACCATTTCATTTTGTCCCATTCAAATTATGATTCTGATCTTATTTTAACCATTGATAAATTTCCACTTTAGTGTGTGACTTAATGCATTCACAATCCCCTCTACCAAAGATTTAGCTCAAATCGAATTCGATGACTATTCATGGCCATTGTCCTCCGAGAGCGGTCAGTGGGTACAGAACCGTTAAGCTGTGTGAATAGTTTGAATGCACCGTTCGATATCTCTGTTTCATTGTCCGAAATTAATTATTGGGTTCCACCCGAACTGACATTGTTATGACCTTCTGGTATCTCTAACTGAATATGCACATTGTTGAGCAAGTTTCAGTTACTCGGATCAGTTACCTTGTTACTAGTTTAATTATAGAAACTATGCGCACTTTCTTTATTAACTATTAAATATAGTAAAGTGTTTTCTATTAGTTAGTTATATGTCTTTTTTTGTATTGAAAATAATCCGTGAATAGTAATATTATCGCCAATAAAAACAGTTTGTATATTTTCTTTGGTTTTAAACATTCTGAAATTAAAAGAAAATGATTAATATGTGCTTGAAATTTATTGGTATATAAATAAAAACTTTTTTTAAAACACGTTTGCTTTTTTTTCGTAATTTTCCAGAATGAATTATATCAGTTCTTGTTCCATACTTATTATTCCATACATACAAAATGAGTACGAATTTAAAAGCTTTTTTCTTCTTTATAAAAGCGAAAGCAAAAAAAAAAAAAAAAAAAAAAATCTGTTTTAAAGTTCAGACAAAAATATTCAAAGAACCCAATTTTTCTTTAGATAATATTTGGTTAGACTTTTTTCATGCAACAATAAAATTCGTTTACATTTCATTTATTGCATTTCGTTTCATCCATTTTTCTTATCGTTTGCATTTTATTTCATTCATTTTAAAATTCGCTTACATTTTATTAAATTTGTTTGCATTTCGTTTCGACGTTATTAAAAATGCTATTTAATATCAATTTTTTAAAATGTATTAATTTTGGAAAAAATTGTGTACTAAAATAAAGTTGGTATTATTTAATAGTCATTTTTCGGTATTTTAAAGCGATGGAAAAAACTCTTTATGTTAGAATATGCTCAGTTATTATTGAGAAAAATATTATTTATGATAATATCAATTGATTTTTAACTAACTAAAATTCTAATTAAAAAATAACTGCGGGCTAATTACCGGAGAATTAGTTATAGGTCAAATTTGGTAGCTTTGAAACTAGCAGTTTGCCCTGGATTCTGTTTTGCAAGATTTGTGATTATTTGCAGAAATTAATCTTATATAAATTCTAATCTCAAAACTCAAGATGTTAAATATAAAACTTTGAAATACAGATAGCTCCAATTTTCAATCATGAGTGTACCAGTGCCTTCAATTCTAATCACACACATACATAGACCGCCTAATTTAGAGAGTATTATGAAGACTACAAACTTATTATCAAATAAGTATATTTAAATATTGAAAATACTTCTATAGTTTAAATTGCATTAAAAAAATCTCTTTGATTTCTTAAAAAGACCCATCAGAATTATGATCTAATTATATCAGGAATAAATTCTATGATTATTGGTGCCCTGTTGCTGTTGTTACTGGTGGCACTTTACAGGCCCGATGATAGAAAGCTGTGAACAATTTAAGCCTAAATTAGAGTCCCTAGTTTTTACAGTAACGCCAACTAGGGCTAAGAGTAAAACTTGACTACTTCATGCTTCACATTCGCTTGCACAACCCTTTTTTTAAAGGGGTAAGGGCATATACTCACAGATAGAATACAGAATAACATCCATGCTCAAACCGGGACGCAAAGATCACGGTGAAGACACGTTCTCCTATGCCAGGACGCCGGCATATTGGCGCCCTTTTGGCGTGCGACATTTGGCGAAAAGTAACCACTTATTTTTCTTAAAAGCCTGACTTTAATGTCTTCATTTTTACTTAGCTGAACATTTAAAAAAATGATAAATTTCCATTCGCACGACTTGTAGTCCCTTCTTAAATTGAGGTCGTTACATGGGGAGGAAAAACTCATTTAATTTAACGATTACTATAAATTGTTACTTTACTATTTCCCATTCATTTCTTGTCTGCGCCCGAGTTGAATGATTCCAGAGGAGTTATTATTAAAGTCCCACGAACAATTTATTTAGCTATAAAAAGGAAATTATCTTCCTTGCGTGTTCACATTGTTATTGTCGTGTCAGTGGTTAGTTATGCATCATGGGATATCGCGCACTGAACCGTGTATGCTTTACCTGTTATGATGGTGGTTTGACGACTCTAAAAGATTCTCAAGCTTAGATGGTTTCGTTCGATACTCGATGGGCTACAAATCCTTGTGTTATAAAATCGCCGTATTTCTTCTTATTATTTCACGTTGTTGCTATTTAGATGCATCTAGAATTTTTGGTTATTTTATCACGTATGAATAATGTGGTAAACAGGATGTAAATATCCTTATACAGCAAAATTACGCTTGGATGAATAATTGTAATTTAATCTGTAATAATATGACCTGGCGATGTCATGTATACCATCAATTTCCTAGCTTAGATGGTTTCGTTCGATACTCGATGGGCTACAAATCCTTATGTTATAAAATCGCTGCATTTCTACTCATTTCGTGTTGTTGTTGTTAAGATGCATCTGAAAATTATTTTGTTTTTTCATGTATAAATAATTTGGTAAGCATGATATGCATATGTTTATTTATGCAGTAAATACTCGAATAAGTAATCAATACACCCCTCGAATAAATAATTATAATAGTCCCACCTATAATAATATGATCTCGCCATGTCATATACTAATACAGTACCACTAATATCATATACAGTACCACTAATCGCAAAGCTACGACGTATAAGATTAAGAAACTGTCTCGATACCTGCGGTTCTCAAGCTTAGATGGTTTTGTTGGATGTTCAATGGGCTACAAATCCTTGTTAAAAAACCGCTGTATTTCCTCTTGTTATTTCACCTCGTTGCTGTTTAGATTCATCTGGAATTTTTATGCTATTTTATCGTGTATGAATAATGTGATATACAGGATGTACATATTTTTATGCAGCAAAATTGTGCTGGCGTGAATAATTATGATATAATCTATAATAATATGACCAGGCGATGTCATATACTGTTAGATGGTTTGACTCGATATTCGATGGGCTAAAACTCTTTTTGATATGCAAACGCTGTATTTCTTGTTATTTCGCGTTGTTGCTGTTTAGATGCATCTGGAATTTTTTGTTGTATCATGTATGAATAATTTGGTAAACAGGATGTATATATCCTTATACAGCAAAATTGCGCTTGGATGAGTAATTATAATATAATTTATAACAATATGATCATACGATGTCATATAGCGTCAATCGCGACGATAAAATAAAGCAACTGGATTGGATATCGACAATTCTGATGCTTAGATGTCATTGTCGGATACTAGATGGGCTACAATTTTTTTGTGTTATAATAAGGCTTTGCTTCTACTTGTTAATTCGCGTCGTTTGCTGTTTAGATGCATCTGAATATTTTTTATTTGCTGGTGACCTGCCCTAGGACAGCGTGTCTTCCTCGTTCTCTGGGCCACCCAGGTTCGTGTCGTGGTCCGTGCGTGTTTGTTTCCTGTGTTCTATCTGTGAGATGTGAAAGAGTCGCTCGCCCTATTTAAAAAGGAATTGTTCAAGCAAATTGTGTGTCATCTGCATATGAGCTAGAAGTCAGACTTGGGTGCTTTGGTTCTTTGCGCTTAGAAGCTGCTGCACATTCGACTTAAATCGCTGACAGTTAGTTATCGGGATTGTAAAGTGTTTAATTAACAACGAATTTTTATTTTCTCTTGTATGAATAATTCGGTAAACTGGGTGCACATATCTTTATACAGCATAATTGTGCTTGGATAAATAATGATAATAATGCTTATAATAATATAACCATGTAATGTTATATATCTCAAATTGGAGAATAGAGTGATATGAAATTAAACAAGTGTATTTAATGCCAGCAATCTTCAAGCATTATTTGGTAAAGATGATGCATATATCTTCTTGTAGCTAAACTGCCTGGGCCATTCCAAATTTTCAGTGACATAAACCGACAAATTCAGAAGAAAAAAAAACGTTTTAAGTACCTTAAAATGTTTCTCCAAATCTTATTTATTAATTTCAGTTGAACTACTTTCATCTTATTTTTGAAATATATACGCAATTTTGGAGCCATCAACAATAATAGCTCTCTATGAAATCCTATATATTAAGAAGAGGAAAAGAACTACTACTCTTAAGATGTTCTTCAAGTTTTTCACCTCATCAAATCTAAGATCCCTACCACATATACTGAAATCTTAACGCGAGATTTCAACATTTCCGCAAAACATCGTGCCCTCATCTCTCGAAATACCCCACCTCATATAAACTTCGCATTTAATGTCAACAAATTGCTTTCTCCTGGATCTTAAGCCATTGCCATGTCCTCCACACAATTTCATCCCTGTCTGGAAATGTCTTGAACGCCGGCCTGCTTTCGTCAGTTTATGGTTCAATTGTCTTCCACGAGAATGGCTCCTTTAAAAGTGTGCGCGGCGTTTCCTGCCTTTGGAATTACTTCATAAGCCGCTTTTATATGCGGAGGGTTACTGCATATGCTCTTGCCGTTCTCGTAAATTGTGTAACTGGAAATCTTGAACGGCGGTTTTCGCCTGGTTGACCAGCTTGTTTATGGGCGGCATTTCTTATGTGCGCTTCTGATATGAAATTCCACGTTTTCGGTAGAACAGAGAACATCTTTTCTCTGCACATAGTTTGAATCGGAAGGTGTCGTTAACTCGAATTTTTTAAGTTTTCCTGGTCATTTGAGGAGTTTTATATATACAAGAGAGATATTACGTATATATACAAGAGAGATAAGACGTTCTTGGTACAAATATACCAAGAACGTTTATTTTCTTACGCTTTGTTGAAATTATATTAATAGAATTTCACTCTATATTGTCTATTTGTGTTCTATATACATGCCATTTGAAGTCGTATTAGATAAATTAACGTGTTAATATTTTTAGATTAACATTATCTGTAAATTGCTTAATGCAAAAAAATAAAATATTCCTCTTGACTGTAATTGCCTAATTTGATACTTTTTTCCTAATTGGGTAGTCAGTCAGTTTCTGTTGGTTAAATATATAACCCAATTTTATTCAGTTCGTATATTGGTTAAATTAGACATAAATTCAAATCAATTTGTGCACTAGTTGAGTCTAGATTTCAATTTAAAACCATGTATTGGTTATTACTTCATCTATGGTTCTTTAATCCATGGTTGGTCGATTGAAAGGCTTTGAACAAGAGAAATATATGTAATAAAAACATTTATTTTCTTATGCTTTATTGAGGTTATTTTTTAATATAATTGCTAAAATTTATTTTCCTATCTTTTTTTTAATATAACTTGCCTATTTGCGCTCTGTTTATAGCCCATTTAAAGTCATATTAGATAAATTAACATGTTAATATTTTTAGATAATCATATTATCTGTAAATTGCTTGATGCAAAATGAAACGTTCTTTCTGACTGTAATTGCCTAATTTGACCTTTGTCTCCTAATTGGGTAGTAAATCAATTTGTCTGTTTGTTAAATATAAATCAGAATTTTATTCAGTTAGTGTATTTATTAAATTACACTTCAGTTCAAACCAATTTGTGTATTGGCTAAGCCTAGATTTCAATTCAATTAATGTATTGGTTATCGACATCACAATTAATTTCAGTTTGTATATTTGTTAAAACTATGCTATGATTTAATTCAATTTTTGTGTATATGCTCAATTTAAATCTTGATTCGGTTTAAGTTTCGTGTTGGCTAAGCTTATACCACTATTCGATTCAATTTATTGTACTAGCTAAATTTAGAGCATTATTTTGTTAAATTTCTAGATTACTGGTTAGATCTAGATCGCAATTCAGTTCAATTTGTTTATTGGATAAATATTGATTTCAACTAATTTGCTGCTGCATTATTTTGTTGAATTTCTAGATTATTGATTAGATCTAGATTGCAATTCAGTTCAATTTGTTTATTGGGCATATCTTGATTACAACTAATTCGCTGCTGCATTATTTTGTTAAATTTCTAGATTATTGATTAGATCTAG
>JAPMOQ010020951.1:308506-360527 GCA_026543055.1 Argiope trifasciata
CAAAATAATACTCTAAATTTAACTAGAACGATAAATTTAAATTTACTACTACAATTAAATAATTAAATTAACACGTACCATTAAATAATCAAATTAACTAGTACAATTAAGTAATTAAATTAACTAGTACAATTAAATAATGAAATTAACTAGTACAATTTTTGTTTGTAAATTTAATACTAGATCTCTGATCTTGAATTTTGTATTTATTCAATGGTTAGCATCAATTTAGCGCCTGTAAATACAAATATTACGCACTTATGATGTCTGTGTCGTTTCGAAAACTCCATTCCGACAACAGGTGCAGACATAACGACATTTCAGCGAAACAGTTCTTTGGTGTGTTCTGCAGTGGGATGAAACAACAAAAAGAGACCGCACTTCTCTTCGGTTGGCTTGTCAATGTAGTTACAGCAGTTGTTCGTTTTCGAAATGTGGCGATTTTTATCAGCTGGCACATGGTTTGCGCATTCTTATGGGCTTCTAGCGTTCATTGACCGAATATATCTTTCGTAAATATTCAGAATCAGAATGGGAATTTCTGTTTGACATTTTGTTTGAAAATAAATAAATAAATAATTTTATAGATCTTGGGTTTGTTTATAAATTTGGAATTCTTATCGAAGCTGTACGATTCTGAATTTCCTGTGTTTGGGGAAAATTTGGATCTGCGTGAGTTTATATTTTTGTTTTGGATTCGGTTAAATAAATGTATTCCAAAAATATTTTCACATGAATACTTCTATAAAAGAATTATTTTTTAAATAATCGTGTTTATTAATTCATTCGTCATGAAGATGACGTGACGTAACAGAAATCCTTTTTTTTATTTAATAAATGCTTTACTAGTTACTTTACCTTTTTTTAATTATTATTAAATGTCAGTGAAAAGTAAATAATGCTTTTTTTTATTTGTTCAGTATTTGAGAAGATGAAATTTTGTTATCTTTTTTCAGTTATTGATATGGCAGAATTTTGGAATTCTTTGTTCTGGATGAAATAAAAAAAATAATATTATCAGAATTTAACTGTCAGTCTGCTGTTCTAATATAAAATTATTGATTGAAAAATCGTTTTGATTAAAAAAAGGTCATATTAAAGATAAATTAAAAATATTGATTTCATAATATTTATTATTAAACATTTTTCATATTTATTATATGAAAAATTCATAAATATTTATTAGCAAAATTCATAAATATTTATTAGCAAAATTCTTAAATATTTATTAGCAAACTATGTAAAAGACCAAAAAATTGAAAATAATAAAACTTCAGCTATGAAAACACGTTTTAATTAATATATTCATTAATAAAAATTACTTTTGAATAATTTTATAAAAAAAATGATGAAATACACTAATTTATAAGTGACACTATTTGGCAGTAAATTAAAAAAAGGATTTTAATATTTATGATAATAAAATTTCCACTCATTTTCTATGGAAAATTCCTTAGTTTCTTATTATGACTATACAAAAGGCTAGAAAAACTTGAAAATAAAAAAAAACTGCTGTTTTAAAAGTACGCTTTTATTAATATAATTATTAGCAGAAAACTTTATTTTTGAGTAAATTTACAAAAAAAAAAAGTTAACAGGGGAGTACACGAAATTTTCTTTTCTTTACAAACAATAGAAGTACATTTTAAACAAAAAATTGGCAGTTCTCCCAAAATTCTAAAACTAAAAGGTGCTGAAAACAACATTTTAAGAAATTAAATCACCATGAATATTATAATTTAGAACATTCTAAGCGTTTTTGATATTTCTTTCTGCCAAAAATGCTTCACTTCAGGAACAGGAAATGCCCAAGCAAAATGAAATATATTTTGATTTTTAAAATGAAATATATATATCGTTATTTTAAGAAGTAAATCTTTAAGTTTTATGTTTGATGGAATTCATTTTGCAGGCTTTCATTTCTCTTTCCCATTTTCCATCAAATTTTATGACATAAATTTTGAAACTTGATAAGTTCCCATTCATATTCCAGAAATAATTTTGCATATTTCCCTTATCGTTTGTGTATACTGTCATGGATTGGAAGTAATTTCTCGAAAATTCTAATTTTTATCGTCAGACGATAAGTTCTTGCTTTTTCCCGGAAATCCTGTATCGCCTAGGAAATGAGCAAACGATTTTCCCTTGAATAAATTTTTCGTTTCTTCGGATAAGAGAGATAAGAATCCAGAAAAGCTTTAAATTATTTTTTTATGAAATTTTTAGTTGCTATAAAAAAATTCTTATTGGTCGCTGTTGAAAATGGCATTTTTGATTGCATTTCAACGAAGCGAATGCTTTAGTTGTTAATAGTTTTTAACTTAGAATCATTATAAATCAGAATGATATATGAAGAGTTAAATATTGCTTGTTTTTAAAAATAGCGCAAAGATATCAGTGATTGAAATTAAGAATAATTATATGTTGATCAGAATTTCTATTGTTATTGGGAAAAAATGGTTATTTCTGGGATTTTATTTATCATTATAGTAAAGTTATGAAAAATTATTTCTGAGATTATTGTTTCAATTTTTTATTATTATTTCTATTTTTTCTTTTTTTTTATTTACAAGTGAGGGAAAACAAATGCGTTTATTTTATTTGTTATCTTATTATTTATAGTACTTTATTCTGATTCGCGAAAAATTAGATGTATTTCTAATGACATTTTAGATGCATTTAAGAATTGAAGGGTTTGCTGAAAAAGAATGTATCTCTACCCTAAGGGAAATTGGTAGTTACATGTACTATCTATCATGTGGTACATTTTTTTTTATGCTAGAAAGATGTAGTTACGATCATTAGCTCTCGCGTTGTTCAAGAGATGGAGCTGTCTGTCTCATTGGTTTGTTATAATATAGAGATGTTCCTTGAACTCCCACCACTTACTACTGCATATTCTTCCACTTAAACATGCAAAATATAAAGCTCGCAAATACGTCCAACATGATCTGTGGTTTTACTATAAACTAGAACCCGACGATGATTTAGCAGATGAGCCCGACGTTACAGAGGTTATGATACAGTGTGATGATTAATAGGAATATAATTTTTTGAAGTCAAGTTGCGTTCACATATTGTTTATATTTTGCCAATTATTTAAATAAGATAATATTATAGTAAATCGCATTTTTATTGCAAAATATTTTTTATAAAGGTAGACAGACTATGTATTCGGTTGGAAAAAAAGTTAGGTCCAACATTCCAACATGTGTAACAACATTAAGAAAATATATTTTTGAGTGAAAATTCTTTCATATGTGGAAATAATTAAGAAAATTGATCAAAAGGAAAAATCATCACACTACTTAGCATTTTGGAATTTTCAAACGTTTTTTACCAGTTTCTACAAGCTTGAATGATTGTAGCTAGCAGCTTTTTTACAACAAACACTTCAGTAACTTTTTTTCTTACATTTTTGTCTTAGATCGATATATTTGTTTATTATATTACTTCATAAATATTAGTGATTTCTTCGAATGCTTCCGTCTTTCGTAATAGTATCGAAAGCTCGAATCAAGAAATAATTTTTAAACCTGTTTTTAATCCTTAAAAGTCGTGTTTTAGTACGGGCAATCTCTATTGGTGATCACATTGGAATAATGATGGTAATCTTATTATTTCTTATCCTTCGGTTTCCACGAAAAAGAGATATCGACTTCTTAGTCGCTTTTCGTGGAGAATTGCCGTTTTTCCCCGATGACCAAAGGGGTCACTGACAATTCTACTGGTTTGTCATGTATGGGTCGCTGGTCAAACGTGATGTTCAAATCACCTGTTCACGAAGAGACCCGAGGGTAATTTTCCTCTTAACCGTTTCTTCAATAGATATCTATTGTTTAGTTACAGCTTTCTATTGTTTCTGCCCTTTTATATTTGACAGGAACTTCTCGTGATTTTGTAACTGTAATCTGGTTTTGAGAATGCAACAAGTGTTTTGAGAACCATGTATAAGCAGAATTCAATAGGATTTTTCATAGAAAATAAAATTTAGTAAGTAAAAAATGGAAAAAATGATTTGCTTATGGGAAAACACTTTTATTTCGTTACTTTCTCCTTTTTATTTTATTTTTAAATTGGCATTAGTGATGAAAGCAAATTTTTTAAATCCAGCAGCATCGATTCTCAGGATTTCACAGTCATAAATACATTTCCTAATGTTCATTTTTCTTTGTAATGACCTCTGTGTCCTTGAAGTAAGATCTTGGCTTAGGAGTTGGAGAATTCTAGTTCGAAATCCGATTTCACTCAAGAACCGCCTTATGAATGTGCAGAATTCACGTTTTGTCTATCAAAAAGAAATGCTCTTTCGGTGCTATTGTGTGAATAATTTATGTTAGTTTTACTATCATTCCATTTAGAAGTAGTATAAATCCCTAATTCTATGACCCATATGTCTGGCGCATTTTGTCCTGTTCTGTTTTATTTGTGGTTATCGTAGGCTCTTTGCAGGAAGCTCCCGACCAACATCCATAGGCGAGAGTGGTCATACATTGGATCGGATGGAGGATTCTATGACCATATCCGTAAAAACAACGGTCCTTGGGAACGGGGCTTAAGGGCTATTTTGGATTATAATTTTGAATTCAGCCAAATGACGACTATATTTAAGCCAGGGTCCGACTTAGCCTAATTGGGGTCCGAGGCAAAAATTTCTTTGGGGGATCCCTCTGCTTCACTACTTCAGTAATGAAGAACCGTGCATAGAACTTGTCGGTTTAGGGGCCCCTCAGATGTCAGGGCCCTGAGCAACTGCCTTGTACGCCCCTGCCATAGTCGGGCCGTGACTGGCACTTCTTTTCCAAACTTCCATAACACATCAACGGGAAAACAGTTGCCTACCATGTCAGATTTAATATGCATTTGGCCATGTACTTGCCAGATCTTTAGTGAATCGGATTTCGAACTTGAAGCTCGAACCACAAGACTCGAAATCAAGGCCTTACCTGGAGATTTGGTCTTGATCCGGAATCAAACCACGGCTCATTTTTTTCCCCTTTTGGTAATTTTGCCCTTCTTATTTTATCATATGTGGTGGTATTGTATCGTCGTTTGGATATTCTTGAAAATCATATCTATACTTATGCTGTATCGCTTACAAATCAAAATGAGTATTTCGATTGAATTTATATTATTATTGAATGAGTATAATTAAATTATAGAACTGTTCACTAATATTTCTCTGCGGCAATTTTTTCTGTCAATTTTTTTCATGATAATTCCTTTGTTCATAAATTACTTTATTGTACAGAGATGTATATGATATTGTCTATGATGTCAATACAATATACAATATGATGCATCATATTGTATATGATGTCAAATAAAAATTCATTGGTTTAACTTTGATCCTTAATCATGATAAATTATACTTTTAGTAAAAAGTGTAATATAATAATGACTAAGTTTACTGCAAAAATGAAATTTTTACTTCACATATTATCTAAAATTTATCATGAAATTTTTTTACTGACATTTTTGATCCGCCCTTGAACGAACATTTTTAAATGTTTGTTTCAGTGCCCTTGGTAATTCTCGCCCTCTTTTCATCTCAGTTCACCAAATCCATCACTCCAAAAACTTCTAATACGCATTCAATTTCTCCTCGAACCCGAGAATTGATCACCTTCAAAAGTTCTTTGTTTAACTTTGGATGAGGGAACCAAAAAAAAAACGAAGCAAACATCACGACAGAGTTTTGACCGTCATGGGGAAAGAAAAATCTTTAGTGAGAAACGGAAGAAAGAAAACTCTCGGCGTAACATGAAACACCACGTGTAAACAAAATCCATCTTCCGTTGTCTCCAATATTAACTTTTTCTTTCTTGCTCAACAGTGCCTTCCAGTACTTTCTTTCCAGAAAAGTACCCCCAAAAAGAACAATCTTTCTGGCAGAGAGGGCTCGGCGAAATTATCTTTGAGTCCCATCTCTACCCGTTGTCTCATCAACAACCTGCTACGCGGAAAGGCGACTCCTTAAACGGAAATATTTTATTTCCGATCCAGTGACCGTGGGCATGGACTGAGACCCCATGTTCTGTTCTTTCGAAAGATAAGTTCAGGTAGGCGTGAACCCCTCCCTTTCCTGTCACACAAGCGCGCACCCCTGCGTCCCACATCTTGAGACTAAAAACTTGATGGGCAATTTGCGGCGTGAGCCCAGAAAGAGTGGGTGTGTTTATTGGACCAGCCGTGAGGGAGAGGGGGCTCTGTTATTATTATTTTTTGGTTATTTATTTGATGACTATTTTGGGTTCGGTAATTTTTATTTCCTCCAGTGAGTTGGTAGGTCTTGGCTCATGCTTTGTGTTTTTTGTGTGTGTTTCCTTGTAGGAAATTACTTGTGGTGATGTTTTTTTGGAACGTTATCTGAAATGTTAGGCGGGAAATTTTTTAGAGTATTTCTCCACCCCCATTTCTGTGAGCTCGTAAGTTTTTGTGTTTCCTTGTAGGAAAGGTTGATTTTTTTATTTGTTGGATAAAGTTTCTGATTTATTATCATTGAATTTTATTTCCTACACTATTATGTCTTTCTTCGTTATTGCATACTCTTATTTTAATTAGTATACATCGTTTTTGTAATGTTAAAATTTCCATAATCAAATTATACATTTCCTGATATACGAGAGTTTTCAACTTGTATAGTAGCATTGACCATGCAATGTCAATGTTATTATTATTTCGGGCTCTGTTGTTATTATTTTTTGGTTATTTATTTGATGACTATTTTGGGTTTTTTAATTTTTGTTTTCCTCCAGTGTGTTGGTAGGTCTTGGCTCGTGCTTTGTGATTTTTGTGTGTGTTTCCTTGTTGGAAATTACTTGTGGTGATGTTTTTTTTTTTAAACATTATCTGATATTTTTGGCGGGAAATATTTTTAGGGTTCTCCACTTCTTTTGCTGTGAGCTCGTAAGTTTTTGTGTTTCTGAGTAGGAAATGTTGGATTGTTTTTAAATTTCTGATTAGTTATTATTTTATTTTATTATCTACAGTTTTATGTCTTTTTGCGTTGTTGCATACTCTTATTTTATTTGATATGCATCGTTTTTGTAATGTTAAAATTTCCATCATCAAATTATACATTTCCTGATATACTAGAGTTTTCAAATTGTATAGCAGCATTGAACATGGAATGTTTTAACAGATTAATCAATCGATTAATTTTAATTAAATTTTGATTCCATTTCAAAATCGCCATCTGATTGTAAATTTGATTAAAAATAGGAGATTCCATAATATTGATATAAATGAATTATAAGCAATGTGAAACGAACATTTTTAAGAGTCTTTAAAGACAAGTTTTATTAAATTATAAAAAAGAAATCCATAGAAAATCAAATTTTAATTTTAAATCCCAACAAAGGATTTTCTGGAAATAAAATGAGACAGTGAAAACAATGCCATGAATAAAGTTGAATGACGCTGAATATATTAAGAAAGAAAATTCTTCAACATTCTTTAACTATAAAAAAGTATAATATAAATGTAATTAAAATTCCAATTTATGTAGAATAAAGAATTTTTATCAACTCTTAACGCTTTGATGATTTTATTTCAAATAAAAAAAAAAGTTTTCTGCTTTTGAATACATTATTATAAAGATAATTTTAAAATCATCTTTGTTTTAATTATTGAAGATACAGCTATACAATGTTTTTTCATCAGCCTGTTAAATTGCAATCTTATACGAAATTATCTTTTCAAGTGTAGATTACATATATTAACATGTAGATTGCAGTTATTTAATTAAATTAAAAACTCGGAATCATAATATTTTGACTTAACATTAATCAGTAAGGGCTAAATAGCTCTTTTTTAATTTGATTAGATTTGCTATTTTTTATAGATATGTTTTCGTACCATTTAAGGGCCACGGTGGCCCGGTGGTAAGATTTCGCCTTTGGAACCGTAGGGTTCCAGGTTCGAGACCCCAATCCACCGAAGAGTCCTTACATAAGCACGTCAAATCCGCCAGGCCAGACGTCTTCCCACTGGTGTGATGTAGAGAGGGGGAAACCAACTCAGGAGTCGTCCTTGTCATCTGACGGCGGTTCAAAATTTATGAGGTCCGTCCCGAAATAGCCTTAGTGTTGCCTTTCAACGGGGTGTTAATGTAACTAAACTAAACTAAATCACTCTGTTTAAGTAATATATAAATATTTCCTTGAGTATTGTTTTAAGAATTTGCAAAAACTATCTATATTTGCTTTATTGCAATTTGAGATATTGTATTTTAGTCTTTACATTTTATCACTTGAAAAAAGTTCAGTTCATACTAAAGTGGTAATTTTAGAGAAATTTCGTATTTATTTGTGAATTAAGAAGTTATCTTGTATGAATGTGGAAATGAACTCTATGCTGAAGTGGTATTTTAGCAAATTTCACATTTATTTGTGAATTAAGAAGTTGTCTGTTGTATAAATGTGCGAAATTAACTCTATGCTGAATTGTTTTTGAGTCTTTTTAATGCGCTGTTGTTCTATTGTATAAGAATGTAATCAAAATCGGAAAAATATTATTAAAATTAAGTTTGATCTGAAACATATATTACGATAAAATAAAAATATTAAATTATTTAATAAATTTATTTATTGGATATAGTTAAACTGAATAAATTAATGAAAATAAATTTCTAAATTTAATAAATTGAAATTTTTGCTTAAATTTTTATATATCGCGTGTGAAAGTATAATAAATAAATTATTTTAATTATTTAATTAAAAATTTAGAAAATGTGAAAAAGTGTGGATAATGTGAATACTCATGGTCAAGATGCTATAAATTTTTAGGGGGGGGATAATTCATTTGATTGATTGTTTTCAAATATTTGCAACAACAAAAAATCCGGAGTGTATTATTTTAGTTACTGTTACTACTGAGACTTCTGACTTGAACGGTCTAACATTTGGATGTATTGTTAAAAAAATAATAATCCATCCTTTTCGATTTTTTTAAAAAAATAAAGTTAAATAATCATTATATATATAATATTTATAAATTATTTAACTGTAACCAACAATATAAATAGCAATATTATATTATCATACAAATGAAAACAAAAATAAAAATTAGCATTTTTACCAAATCTAAATTTATCTTGGTTGCATTTTAATTCGAGATCTACAGTTGAAAATTCAGTCTGACCCTTTATTATACATTGTGTGGTGAATATATTAATTCTCTAATGTTTTTCTTATTTGATAATTTTTTTTCTAAATATGAAAAAAAATTTCTAAATATAAATATTTCCAAAAAAAAAAAAAAAAAAATTAAAAAAAAAAAACATTGCAGTTATACTTTTGCTATTTCCTAAAAGCTAAGCATGACGCATAAGAAATAATATTTAATGGTGTAGAAACATCTTAAAAATATAGTTTTACTTTGATATTTGCCACAAAAATAGTCGTTTTTTATTATAACCGAGATATATCTATACTTATAATAAAGCTCAATGTGTGTGTGTGTGTGTGTGTGTGCGTGTGTGTGTGTGTGCGTGTGTGTGTGTGTGTGTTGGCGCTCTACAGGCCAGACCGTTGGACCTACAGCTACCAAATTTGGTACATGTATACCTTGGAGGTTGGGAATGTGCACCTCGGAGCCCTTTTTTCGAATTTTTAATTAGAATTTGAATTAATTAAAATTTAAGCGAAATTTTGACGTTTTTCCGCTATGACTTCCGAAAATATTATCGGATAAACATGATTTTAACATCAATTTAAAGATAAAAAAATTAGCTTTCTAATAGTATCAGTATTTTAACATTTAACTTAAGCTTCTATTTGTAATGAATTTTTAAAGAAGCATATCAACTATATTTTTCAACAATATATTTCGGACAAAACAATAAAATTTAATCTGCAGGAGCACGTTACGAGTGGAAGGGGAAAAATTATCTTTTATCAATAGGTTGCCATCAGATAGATAAAAACTCAAATTAAAAAAATAAATAATTGTTGCAAATTAAACATTTAAAAATGCAATTTTCAGCACGTGTCTGCATGAAATGAAATAAATATGAAATATGTTTTTTCTTTTAAAAAAAAGAAAATGCAAAGAATTTTTTGTGACTTTTACAATATTATTAATTAAATAAATCAGCTTTGTTTAATAATAGAAATACATCTATTAAAAAGTCTAAATGAAGTAGCTGCATAGTATGTAGCACGAGTCTATAAATGCTTTAAAAAATGAAGAATATTTAGCTTTTAATTAAAAAGAGATGAACTTGTGATATCAGTGTTTTAATGTATAACTCAAGCTTCTATTTTTAACGAATTTTTAAAGAAATATTTTAACCATGTTTTTTTGAGCACGTGACTGGATAAAATAAAATAAAACAATGCCGGAACTTCAAATAAATAAAAAACTATCATCGCAAATCAAATCTAAAGAAATACAACTTTCAGCATGTGACTGGATAAAATAATATAAATATAAAATGAGATATCTTCTAAAAAAATAAATGCAAGGCAATGGATTCTATGATCGTTTGCAATAGATCTATAATTAATTCCATAAATTATCTTTATTTACAGTAAACCTGGTTGAATTTAGACAGGATATGCATTGAAATCCCGACTTAATGGCATATTTCTATAATCGTTTGTAATATCTGTATCATTAATTCAATAATTTTTCCCCTTTTTCGCTTTCTTTAAAAAACATATTTAACATTTTGGCAACATCACCGAAAAAAACATTTTTAATATTTTGGAAGCATAATTGATAAATTGTTAGAGCATTAAACTCAAAAAGTTTTTTCGAATAAAGTTACCGACTCTTTAACTACTAATAACTGAATCTTTTAACTTTAACTATTTCTTAAATTTTGGCTAATGAATATGTGATTTAATTGAAAATTTTAGAACGCATTACTCATGGCGAACCAGCTGGTCGCCAAAGGCGGCTAGTTTTCAATATAAGAACCGAATTTCAGACGATTTTAGTACTCTTAACCGAATTATTTTTACTTTTGCACGAAGTTAAATCATTTTTCGCCAAAGAGAAATATTGATCTAAGAATTCTATTAAATGTGCCTAATCTTAAAAGAGTTAGGTTAATCTCTTTACACCGTTCTCGATTCTTTGAAAATTCTATTAAGTTGAAGAAGACTCCTTCGCATTTAAAAGCAAATAAATCGACAGAGAATAATGAAATTAATTAAGAGGATGTATTGTTTGGGCTTTATCTATTTAAGGAGTAGAAAATTGGCAATGAAAATTAACGATTAAGAAATCCATTAATTCTTACGGTAATTAAAAGTTTCGAGGAGTTCTTCGTTTCGAAAAGTTTATTTTTACTTTTTAAGTTGAATGTTGAATTGCTTTGAAAGGTTGCAATTCTATCCGAAAATATAATTGAATTGCCGTTCCAAATGTATCATTTGAATGTTTTTTTTTCCCCCAATTTATATATTATGTTTTGCATTCGTCCTAATTTATATTCCGAAAGAACAGTTATGTAACTGTCGTCATAATCGTTTGGCATTATTCTCCTATTAAATGTTATTGTTAAAAAAATTTATTTATATCATCACTTAAATTTTGTAAAATCTTATCTTTGCAACTTTTAACCAAAAGTTTGTTCATTTTATTCTAGCTATTGTGAATTTAATATTCTTGAAATCTTTCGCGTAATAACTTGCACTTAAATATTTCTAGATATGACGAACTAGCAAATTTTATAGACTTTTTTCCCTCATTGAAAAAAAAACTGATTCCTTATTCTTAAATTATGAATGTGCTGTTAAATGGGATAAAATTAAAGAACTTAAAATTTCAGTGAAATTAATATCAACACTTTTATCTTTTCAACATTTCAATCAATATCTTTTAATAAAGTTTTGAATTAACTTCAAAACTTATAAGGTTGCTTTTGTGATAATGAATCTGATTTGGACAATTGCAAAGAAGTTTTTTTTTGTTATTTCTATTTTATTAATAATGATAATGTACTAACTTCTATTGATTTATTTTTGATGGTAGACAACATCAAAAAATAATTAGTAATATTAGATCTCCAAGAATATAATTATTTATAATTTTTTAACCTTTTATTGGAAATAAAATTTTGAAAAGTTGGAGAGTGAATAGATAGGTACAATTTAAGCAACTACAAATTTATTTTCTTTTCTTTCTGCTCTATATTAATATCATATAAAAAAGTTCAGTATTTAATCAAGTTCTTTTAATAGTTGTCCATTTGATAACGATTTATATTTATATTTATAAATCAACATCCTAAAAAATTAGCTAAAATTTATTTATGAAATTAATATAAATAACTTAAGATTAGTTTAAATTTAAATGAGTTTTTGTTACATTTATTTGAAAATTTTTGTGCACAGCATTAGAGAATAAAACATTTTCATTAATTAATGTAAAGGTTTCTCTAATATATTATATAGAAATATATAAATTTTCAAGGAATTTGATATTTTTATTTTCTCGATAATATGTGATTTAACTCAAGTATATTTTGTAAATTTTTTAAAAACCTTAATTTTGTTTTAAATTGAGAAATCGAAAAAATCTCCCATTTCTAAATTTAAGTAGGTATAATATATTTTGTCAGTGATGAATAGTAAAATATTTTGAGCAGGTATTAATATGAATTTTTTAACTTGTATTTATTTGTTTTTTCCTAAAACTTAAGCATGATGGATTAACCAAATAGTATTTAATGACTTCTTAAAATATAATTCAATCGTAGAATTGAAATTATTTTTAACGAAAATCCTTTTATATCCAAAATTTGGTTCAAAACTTTTAAGTATCCATTATAGATTATTGCAATATTCCCACGAGACCACCGATTAACCAAATAGTTTTCATTACTTTAATTAATTTACTGACAAGCGAATCTGTTGCCAAAATTTTCATACCTACTATTTATAAATAACAGAGTACCCTCCATTTAAAACCTACCTCCTATTCTAGGATCGAAAAGGCCTTATCTTCTTAAAATTTCCCAAAATTCATTTAGATGTGCCGATAATTTTCTCTCACGTTCGACAACGATTCTGTTAATTACGAATTCAAAATTGGAGGCCATTAAAACCGCACTCTTCAAACGTATGCACGAGAAAAGTTGCCCGCTCGTGCTTTAATCGATTGAGCACCCCCCCCCCGAATAAAATCATCATTGGCTTTATCTGTCGTCCCCCGTGGTGGCTACATTCATGCACCTTTGCTGAGGCTTGATCGTCAGCTGCGATAGCTTAAATTGACTTGAGCGCGCTGTAGCAGGATTTGCAGTTAAGCTTAATCGAATTTTCTGAACATTACAGCTTTATTGCTTAGTGAGAATTTTTCTCTTTTTCTTCAGATTTTGGAAACGTATTATGCTTCGGATGTGTGAATATTCCATAGAATTTTCTTATATCCCAGCCGGTATTTTAAAAGCCACATTTAAGGATTTGGCTCATTATTTTAATACGCCAATCTTACTTTTAACTTGTTGCTAATAAATTGCTTTCCTGTTAGCAGATACTCCTAATAAATAAGGTTAATTTAGATATAGCGATATAAATTTATTTTTGAAATGCGTTATTTAATTTTGAATATATCCTTAAGCTGGTTGCCTTTTGCAACCAGCTGTTGGCCGATGATTTTAATTAGTATCTAAAAATGTCAAACACCTTTTTTAAGAACTGTATTTTTAAAAGCAAATAAATGTTCTATTTCAAATCATATTTGCAAAATAAACATGGAACATTTGTGATTAGTTTACTATGAATGCAAAATGGTCAAATCGTCCCATTAAGTGAAGCTAGAAGCTGTGCCATGGTTTTATTTGGCGATACTTCTAGATAGTGCAGATGGGTGGGGGGGATTTGGTTCGTGACCTTAATGCGTCTTTAAATGAAGTAAAATTAATGCACACAGTTGAGTGAGCATGAGTAGAGTACTCTGTCATGAATTTTTTTCTCATTGAGAATAATATTGTGGCAGTTATTGTGGAAAATTCTCTCGACAGTGGTAGTTGATGGATGTCAGGTGGACACTGATGATTTTAAAATTATTAATAAAAAATTTTCTTAGAGCTTTTTATGAACTAAAGATTTATCATAGTTTTTTTATGAACTAAAGGTTTCTCATAGAATTTTCTTATGAAATAAATATTTCTCATAACGCTTTCTTATGAAGTAAAATTTTCCCATAGAGCTTTTTTGTGAAGTAAAATTTATTTCTCCTAGAGCTTTCATATGAAGTAAAATTTTCTCATAGAGCTTTCTGCTTAAGTAAAAATTATTTCTCATAGAGCTTTCTGGTTAAGTAAAAATTATTTCTCATAGAGCTTTCATAAGAAATAAAATTTTCCTATATAGCTTTCTTATGAAGTAAAAATTATTTCTCATAGAGCTTTCATATGAAGTTAAAATTATTTCTTATAGAGCTTCCATATGAAGTAAAAATAGTTTTTCATTGAGCTTTCATATGAAGTAAAAATGATTTTTCATAGAGTTTTCATATGAAGTAAAAAATATTTTTCATAGAGCTTTCAAGTGAATCAAAAATTCACGAAATCCGTACAGTGATTGTTTCTGGGAAATCTTTCATGGATTTTTCCTCGCGGAGAATGTGCAGTGAATTAATATTCTTGAATTTTCTCTTAAAAATGGACGTGGAGAAGAACAGCTAACCATTAATGACACAATGAAGTTTGTGAACTTTAAAACGAAATTTGGGCCGATTGTAGGGACCATGGAGATATTTCTTTTGTTTTCCTCAGTACTTGAAACAAATTGATTACGTGAATGGAAATGATATACTAGTCACATGACAAGAGTACCAAATTATATCACTTCATTTTGGTTTATCCTATGCTGTGACTTCATGCCTCTTTTCCATATGAAAGATACTTAACGGATTTTCAAAATAAATTGATATACATCACTTGAACCTGATTTAGCTCCCTAGAGTTTCTGGCATTGCATTCTGTGCTATTTCCTTACTTATTAAACATAAAGAAATACATTTTTTTTGTATATTAAGTATACAATTGATTTAAAGATAAACCAAATCGAAAGATTTAGTTTATCTTCAAATAACTTTATGTTATACTTACAATTTAAATCGTCAGATCGTCTTATAAATTTTCGTTACCGAAGAATCGATGAAGATGTTACAATATCTTTTAAATTTCAATTGAATTATTTCTATTATTAACTTTAAACTTGTGTAAACAAACTTTATTGCATTAAAGAATGCATTTTAAAGCTCCTAAATAACCTTCCTAAAACCATTATTTGTTATCTTTTTAGTTTAAAACGCGAAAAACATATTTAAAATGGAAGAAAAATAAACCTGAACACCTTTAGCATCGGTTTTCATCCATCAAAAAACTAAAAACATGAATTTAATTTCGTTCTAGAACACAAAATTGCATTTGAAGAACGTGTAAAACGAACACTTTTTCCCGCCATGATGTTTCTGAAGTTTGATCCCCTCAACCTTATCTATACGTGGCCTGTTTACCCTATGTTACCCTCCTTCTTCCTAGCGGCGAGCTCTATGAAGATGGATTATATCCTGTGAAATATTAGATGTCTTTCTGCAGTTCGGAAATCGGAGATATTGCTCGCCCAAGATGAAGGCGAAGGTATAAGGCGATAGACGTAAAAGGAAGGAGAAAAAATATATAAATAAATAAAAACCTCCATGAATTTAGAGCTGCTTAGTGTTGCTGGAGGCGTTTAAAGAAAATATTTTTTCTTTTTTCTCACCGATCGTCTAGAATTTATCTTATGCCAGTTACATATGAATATTTTGTTGTTGTATGTCAGCAGTAACATTTTATCGGTATATCTATCTGACAGCGATTTGAAACTTGGTTGGTATATGAATATAAATGATTTTATTTAGATGCGACATTTTCTGGTTTACGTCCGTGTTTTATTTCCTGTATCTTTGTAGCATTATTTTTGTGCTTGGTATTATTATTTTATTTATATGCTTGATATAAATCTGTAAATATTAAAGAAATTGAGTAATATGATTGTAAAATCAATTCTTTAGCTAATATTGTGCATACTGGTTATATTGATCAGTTTACACATTATTCCAACGTAATTTGAAACGTTTAATTTGTTAATAAATTTTTTAGGTAGATTCCTATAGGAAGACTACCTATTGTAATAGTTCTCTTAACAACACTTTGTGAAAATTTCTTCAATTCTTTACTGATCGTAGTCCCTAGAACTTAAAACTTAATTATATAAAGTTAGTTGTTAGAACTGTAAATATTTCGGGCGAGTTCGTAAATAGCCCAACTCAAGGGGTGGTGGAGATGGGGGGGGGGGTGAAATTTTAATGTCGCTCTAATTTTGTCAATTTTGAAAGAAAAATAATTCCAATTAACCAGATTAGCGTCTCATTATTAAGACAAACATATTTTTTATTTGAAGTTTTTCTATAACTGCAATATCCTAAAAGTCAGAAGCTGATTTTGTCTGAATCTTTGACAGGTGTCTACATTAGTGATGTTAAATCGGTGTAGTGAATCTGATATATCTAGATCTCTTCATTTTGTACTTATTACGTTGGCATACATTTGTACAGACGGACTTCCTCTTATGTGTTATACTCAAAATTTGACAGAAATTTGCAAATTTTAGTGACAAGACTGTGTATTAAATTTCAATCGTCCTGCTCCAAGCGTTTTTGAATTATCTTTGTCTATTTCCCAAAAATGTGTTTTTCGTACTCTGGAAGTTCTAAAAGTGGAGATTCGCAAAAATCTCGACTTTTTTAAAAATCGATTACTATTCTTTCTTTATACTGCTTATACATGAAAATAAAAAATGGCCATTTTAGATAATATTAGGAATAAAAGTAAGATCGACTTCTTTCCTCCATTTCGTAATTGAGCACATGTTGGTAACTCCCAAATCCTTCCGGTTGCCAGAAATAGGTTGAAATTTTTATATTCGAATTATTTATCATAAAATTCATTCCACCATAAGCCATTCATGTCATTTTGTAAGTGATTGCTTATTTTGATTTGATCTTTTATATTATTTTGAATGACATCTACATTTATATATTTTAAGAATTTTTAGTCATTTTTAATACACTTACCAATAACCCAAAAAGATGTGATTTACGATCAAAATAAGCGATGTTTCCATTTGATAACCCTATTTATTCCCCCCAAATATTATTTGTCAAATTACTTCGATGTTTCTTCTTGCAGATGTTCTACTCTCTTTTTGTTTGGAATTAATGAACCGATTTAAAGAAGTAAGAAGAATATCGCAACATTCGCATACGAATATATTTATCATCTGAATTGCCGTATTATGCCAAAAAAAAAAGAGTTCTTTAAATGGAATTATTTCGGGTTCATTGAAATGAATTCTTATGCTTTAACGAAATCTGTTCTTAAGCCTTCGAATTTTCGGGGATTTAGTAATTATTACGAGCTAGCAATTATCAGTAGTTAGATAGCTGGATTGCTTTTATTAGCAATATTTCTTCAGTTTTTGTGTAATTTTTTCCTAGTATCATTAATATTTTATACACGATTAAACAATTTACTAATAATGTTTGCGAAATAGAGTAATTGCGATTAATGAGATGAAAAATATTTCACAGCATTGAATAATGTCGAACAATATAGTGCAATATAAGACATTACAATAGATCAGTTCATCAATATAACATCGAGAAGCAATGCATGACATCTGATATAGAATAAAATAGTTGAGAAAATATTTCACAATATTGAATAATGTCGAATAATATTGTACAATATTGGGCATTGCTATGGATCAATTAGTCGATATAATATCGAAAATAATAGTATGAAAGCTGATATAGAATAAAAAATAAATCTAAATTATGAATGCTAATTTTAAAATAAGAAACAATGAAAACTAGAATATCGGCGCGAAAAAAAATTTCATAGGTTGATTTGAAAGCAACATATTCTTATAGATTATTGAAGGACTTCCTTTTTTGAAATTTGTCGGAATTATATTACCGATTTGATCACATAAATAAATTCTAATTTTAAAAAAACTTTTATTTATTTTGAGGAATTTATATGATAGTTTTGAAAAATTATGAATCTGGCATGATAGTTTAAAGTTATTTTAATCAAACAGATTTATTCTCTTTGAAAGTAGTGATTATTAATTGTTAATTGATAATTAAAAATTTTGTGTTCTTAAAAGATATTGAATGTGACTGAAATTATTTTCTAGGTGTTTGTAGTTTCTTAAATACAATTTTTTTTAAATATTCGATTTCACGAATTTGAATAATAAGCGACAGATGTAGATGAATTCATCACGACTTCGAGGTGATGAATTCATCTACATTTGTTGCTTATTATTTGGCATACATTAAGTAATGTTTTTATATTTTTATACCTTTACATTTTTAAACCTATGCTATATTTTTGTCAAATAAAATTAAATCTACTGAAGATGTATAATACTTCTGAATGTAAATTCATAATCAGTTATGACGGCATTAGTAACATAAATTTATATACAGTGTCTCACAAAAGTGATGGGACACTTGTGCTTTACAAAAGGAAAATGTAATAAAATAAATAAATAATCATGTACAAATTTTTTTTGGGTGTATTTCATACTTAAATTTTGTAACAATTAATACATAACATACATTTTGTCAAAATATTAAAATAAATTTAATAAATTATACAGTTATTTTGAAAGGAGCAAAAAAATGGCTCACATAAGTGATGGGACACTCACTTTTCCATCAAATATTTATCCAAAAATTTTACTTTTTAAAAGGTTTTAATATTTTGTTGGATTTCCTTTTACTTTTAAAACATGATTTAATCTCCTTGGGATGGATTTGACTAATTTTTCTGTGATTTCTGGAGTGATTTTACCCCATTCTTCTTGAAGCACCGATTTTAATTGTTGTTTTGAAGAAATGGTGTGTTTGCGAATTCTTGATTCCAATTCTTGCCAAATATTCTCTATGGGATTTAAGTTAGGAGATTGTGTTGGTGTTTTTATTATTTCAGGACAGTTATACAGCAGCCAGAGTCTAACGTTCAAAGCAGTGTGCTTGGGATCATTATCCTGGTAGAATTTAAAATCGTTATGAAGGTTAAATTTTCGTGCTGAAGATTTCAAATTTTGCTGTAAAATGTCGATATACTTGTACTGATCCATTATACTGTCAATAAAAACAAGATTACCGACTCCAGCGGACGACATATACCCCCATACCATAACTTCTCCACCACCATGTTTTACTGTTGGCACCAAGTTCTCTTTACGAAATTCTTCCCTGGGTTTTCTCCACACCAAGATTCTACCGTCAGAACCAAATATATTAAATTTACTCTCATCAGCAAATATAACTTTATTCCAGAAATCAGTATTCTTATTTATGTAGGATTTTGCGAATGCCAGTCTGAGTTTTCTATTCTTTTCACTTACGAAGAATTTTTTCCTGGCTACTCTACCGTGATATCCAGCAGATCGAATTACTCTTCTAATAGTCTCAGGATTAACAATTACTCCATATAATGCTTGTAAATCAGCAGCAACTTTAGGAGCACTCATTCTTGGATTTTTTTTAATAATTCGAACGATAATTCGCTTTAATCCATTAGATAGCTTTGATGGTCGGCCAGGTCTTCTTTTATCCTGAATCATATGATTCTTTTTATATCGTTTAATGATGTTGAAAACTGTTGAATGACTCAAATTAACTGTTTCAGCAGTTTCTCTAATAGATTTTCCACGTTCATTATGCAAATTAATAATTCATTTTCGAATTTCAGGCGAAGTTTCTTTTCGTTTAGCATTCATGGCTGCACAGAGCTAAAAAACACAAAAATTCCAAAGCAATCTGGAGAGAAATACTGCAGACGATTTTATAAATTATTGCCAATTGCTTTTGAGTAAAAATAAAATCCCCAAAAAATATTTTTATTACTTATTTCTGACGATTTTTGTTGCATATCTAATGGTGTCCCATCACTTATGTGAGCTAATTTTTGCTCCGTTCTAAACAATTATATTTTTATTAAATTAATATTTTAATATTTTGACAAAATGTATGTTATGTAATAATTGTTACAAAATTTAAGTATGAAATACACCCACAAAAAATGTGTACATGTTTATTTATTTATTTTATTACATTTTTCTTTTGTAAAGCACAAGTGTCCCATCACTTTTGTGAGACACTGTACTTCGTGGCATCTGTTTAAAGCATCAGTTTATTTTTAGAATCGTTTGGTGTTAAAATTTGTGATATTCCATAACTTGCATAGTTGATCTTTTTTTCTATTTGTCATAATGTTCGAGTTAAAAATCGACCAAATTCCAGAATACCTATTTTTGGGCTCAACGGATGATATTATAAGAAAATTTTATTTTACATACATTTAAATTCTTTATTTCGATTAAAATTTGCTGTATTGAAATGCAGCTACTTATCTTAGATATTTTTTTTTATTTCTTTACTCAGAAATATTTGTGTCTTTAAAATAAAACATCTTATTATTTATTTATTCTTTTCAATCGGACGTATCAGTTGTAAACTAGAAAAATATACCAACTGATTGATTCGTAAATACAATTCTACGCATCGCAAAATGATATTTTTTGATTTATACTTTTTTCTCACATTTCACAGTCATGGTGGCAGTTCTTGTCTCTTTTGACGCATTTTGATCCAAGAAAAAAATGAAGGCGTGGAAAAAGAAAGAGAAACTGGATAGATAAAAAGTTTACTGAAGCACACGATACCCTTGAAAACAAGGAAGAAACTTTTACGTTTGATTTTTTTCAACACATTCCATGTATGTAGCGCTCTTTTCCCAAAGTTCATTGGAGCAAAAAATGCCCTTCAGATTGAAATGGAAGCCCTAACCGTAAAACTTAAGAAAAGAAAAAAATTCCATTTGCTGGCATTTTTTTAAATTTTATTTTTATTTCGAATTCTGTATAAAAAGAATTTTTTTCTCTGTAAACATTCTCTCTTTTTTGCTGTTCGTGGAGAATAATAATAATAAAAAAAAAATCTCTTTTTTTTAATATTCTGAATGATGTTTAAACATCGGAATTGTAGAAACTACAGAATGAGCAGGTTTAAGTTTCCTTTGATAATTTACGGCCTAGAATTTAAGCTCATCTGCTCAGATTATTATTCATTATGTGGAAGTTAAATTCGCTTGAATAGAAGGTATATGCTTCTGGATATTTAAATAAGGAAAGATGTGTTTTTGATGTGGCGACTTAAAGCCACAGTATTAAAAAAAATCCCGAGAAGGGGAAATTTAAATATGCATCTTTCCTGTCCATGGGGATTTTATTTTAGTAAATCGGAATAAAAACATGGCCGAATAAGTTTGGAATCAGTAAATGGTCGATTTAAAAGGAACAAAATGGATCTTTGAATGGAATGGATCTTTTTTCGCTGACAGAAAGTTGTCAACGAAAGTTATTATCTTAATGTCTTTACCCTCGAGAAACACCATAACAAAATATTTTTTGCATTTGCCGAGTCACAACAAACTACAAACTCATTATTCATACAAATTTGTCAAGCATTTGTGATGCATACGATTTCAAATATATTACCCTCGAAAATCACCTTAACATAAAATATTTTTGGGATCTGCCTAGTCACAAGAAACAACAAACTCATTATACATACAAACTTGTGAAGCATATGACTTCAAATATATTACTTGTTAGTCTCTCACAACTCACTTGTAGAGTTATTCAAGCACCTTTTTTTTGTGATGGACCTCTTTATTTTGAATCACGGTGAAATGAAGAAGATCCACTTAAACTTAACCTCCAATTTAAGAGAATATTTGTCCTTTTGGATTTAATGTACTCAAGAACTTTATTGAAATGCGAACCAACAATGTTTTCATCACTGTGGTCCTTTTATATTCCTGCTGATTCTTAATTCATTTTTTATCTGATATTTCAATTATTTACTGTCAAATTGATTATTTAATTGTTTAAGATTAGTTAAGATTTCTGATTTAATTAATAAAATGCTAAAATTATGTTAAATTCACTTGATTGCAAGTTATTGGATTCAGTTCAGTGTATCATTTACACTAGCTTAATATGAAACATTCTTCAAAAATTGCCTAAGGAGTGAATTCACATTGCCATATTACAAGTATAATTGCAGTCAAATATGATATGTTCATAATCTATCAGCCATTTGTAAACTTTAAGCAATCCTTTTTTTTTTCCTTGTTCAATCTTTTATAAAATCCAATTCAAAGAGATAATTACATCAAAAAGAAAAAGAATGTTCTTATTTGAGAAGTCGCAGAGTGAATTATACTTGAAAGAAGAAGAATGTTCTTATTCAAGAAGTTGCTTTTTTTTAATAACAGATACAAGTTTCGTTCTTAAGAATTATTCTACGTCTTTCTTTATTTCGTTATTCTTATTTTGCTGTTGAAATGTTGCTAAAAAATGATGGATAATGATAAAAAATAATAAAACAGAATGATAAGACAAAAAAATTTATAGCATTTTAAAATCAAAAGACAATAATTTCAAGATTACAGTATGACCTCATTTTATTTTCTTTCCAAAAGACTATTAAATTTGGCAACCAAACCCCATCAGCTAAACCATTAGTAAAATCTACTTCGACAATCCCTTCAAGGATGGTTTCTTTTCCTAACTGTTCGGCATCCATTTCCAGACTCGTACCTTAAATGGTACATAATTACCGCTACCTTTACATCGGCGCGTAATTACGATCCACTTGCAAAAGAAGCATGAAATCTCTGCAAGTGCTGAGAGTATGCAGTGTGTCATTTTGGGGTTTCGTTTCATTTTACGGATGGCCAAATCCCAAAGCTCCACCAAGCGAGACGACGATATTAATATGCTCCTATACACTGTTTCTGCCTCGCAAAGGCGAACTCTGTGGTGGCAGACGTCAAACACGGTTACTCTATGATTTCGCGTAAGATGGATAGCTCTCTGCAGGCCCTAGTTTGGGGCTGTAGCCTTTGGTTTATCTTGCTCTAGTGCGCCAAATGCAATTTTTTAGGCTTAGCTGAAAAGCTGTAGTGGATTTCTTGTCATTGGCATCTGCTGTGATATCGTTTGGCGTTTCAAATCTGCATTTTTATTTGTATAATTAAATTTATATTCCATGAAAATTATCATTTTCAAATGAAAAATACTGCGTACATAAAGTTGAGGTTTTAATTCAAAGTTTTAACGCGGAATATGTTCATCAATTAAATGGATGGATAAAAAAAACAAATTAATGCACAATGGCAACTGATTTTAGTCATTATTTCAAATTCGGCATTTTCTTATCCATGCTTCTTGAAAATTATTGTTATAGGAGTTTAGTATCTTAAATTAAGATATTTTAAAACAGAATGTAGTTCATTGGAAGATTAATGTTGATAACTGACTGATCACTTTATACTGAAAAATCGAGTTTTGGCGGAAATATGAGTATTTTTAATTAAATATTCTATGTATTCTGTTTCTGCGCTTATACTTTAAGGCATTGCATTTTATATCTGTGTATTACATTTACAAATTTTGATAAAATCTTCTTATAACCTCAAATTAAAATCTAATTCATATTATGAAAAAAATTACGAAATTATGAAGATTTTACTTTCTATTCTTAGTTGAAAGATTTAATTTAATTAATGAAACCATATTTCTTCAACTTTGCAAAATACTTCTGGTTTTTAATTAATATATTTTTTGTCTCGTTTCTACAAAAGATTACGAAAATGAGATTTTTAAAAAATTCATCTTGAACGAAATTCTTAAAAACAAAACAAGATTAATGTGCTGCAGTTATTTGTGGAGGATCAGATGATTAAAACTTTCATTTTTTAAAAAATTCTTTGCTATCCTAAAATTCTATTTCTGGTATGTAGACTGATAAATTTTCTAAAATAATCGGTCTACATTCCAGAAATAGTTTCCACTCTGGTTCACTACGAAATTTACCAATCAGAGATTAATATGGTATATTACAGCAAAATATATTCTTGAACAGTGATAACCTTATTACAGTTCAGATTTTTAAATATTGTGCGTTTTTATCAAACGATATATAAATTTAATAGTTAAGCGTTGCAGTTTTGACTATAACACTGTAAAATGCATTTTCAGCTTTATTCGTGTTTATTATTATTATTAAGTTACTCTTAATTATGGTAGTGATGCACACATTTTTTAAATCGTTGCAACTTATGTTTGAATGCTTTTCACAGATGTAGTGATCAAAGCATTAAAAAGTAAAATATTTTTAAAAATCTAATAAGATTAGGAAAAAAAAAATGCTTAAATTAAAATTGAAGGGTTTGCTGCAAAAAGGATGTAGCTCCAATTTGGGGGAATTTAGTTACATGTGGTTAAAAAAAATCCTCGTTTATTTGGTGCTAAAAAGATAGAGATATAATCTTAATTCTCACGTTCCCCAAGAGATGGGGCTTTCTGTCTCATTGGAATTAGAATTTTCAGACTTTTGGAGCTACCTCCTTTTTGCAGCAAACTCTTATATTGTTATTATTAAAAAACTAATTTTTTAATTTTGAAATAATGTATGAACGATTTTTGTGCAGTTTAGTTTTTAGTTTCATTGATATGAATATCCCTTTGTAATTCAATTTTAATAATATTTTACGATGAATCTCCAATTTTGCATCACTTTCACGTTACTTGGCACTCCTCTCTCCAAAGTTCCGGGCCACATCAGCAAGAGGACTTTTGACTTGACTGATTTCGCTGGCTTTAAATTCAATTACACGGTCTTTCTTTGGAGGAATCGGGTTTCGAATTTAAACTTATCCGATCTCGAAGTCGAGGCTTTACCATCAGGCCACCGTGACCCTATAATCTTAGTGAAATATTATGGTCTGAAATAAAGCTAAGAAAATTGTAAAAAAAAAAAAAAAAAAAAAAAAAAAAAAAGCTCGTTTTCAGTTAAAAATAATAAAAATATTGGCAAACTCTTTTCCTTAATGAGCATCTGTTACCCAAGAAGTAACTACATGTCAATTTTGATTGTTCTAGTTTGAATCCTCTGCTCTGCAAAACGGTTTGAATGATTTTAACATCTTATTTGCAGCATCATATGATTTACAAAAATGTCCAGCCATTATTATGTCAAAGTAGTCAGCAAATAACTTTTTTTTCCAATAAAAAATTACATTTTCGAAAAATTTGACTTAAAGCTTAAAAATGTCGAACCTTATCTCAAATTATAATTTGTCAAAATTTATAAAATGTAAATCCGATTTCTAAATTGTCTTTTTTTTTTTAATCTTACATTTTTATCTGTGTAATGACTGTGCAGTAATTGGATTATAATGTTTGGTGTCATATCAACTAATCACTGAACTAATTGACCGTACTAATGAAGGTAAAAATCAATCTTTTGTTCTTTATGTTCTTAGAAGAGGAATAAGTTTTTTAGAATTAGGAATTTCTAGAATTAAAATGGACGTTATTTTCAGAAACTAGAGACATTATTTTGGTTCGAAGAAAACCTGGAAAACGACATAAAGAGATAAGATGTGTTGGAAGGATAAATAAACACTTATTGGAAAACCATTTTTGTCGTCATTTACTATTGTTTTCTTTTTTAAAAAAAATCGTTTTCATATTACTTTTTTTCGATTTCTTTTTATATCATTTGGTGTCCTGCTTTTTATTATTTTCAATGCACACTTAAAATTTATCATTGAAACTATTTCTATTTTATTTTATTTAAATGAAATCTTTTATGTATTTTTTTTATCGTTTGGCGTTCTTATTTTATGATTTCTAAGTGCATATTTTATCCTATTTTATTTATTTATAATCGTTTTGTGTTGTATAGTTTATAAATGCATAATTGACGAATTTTTTTCTAGCGTTACTTATCCAGCTTGGATGATCTAAAAGTTTTAAAACAGTTAGTGAATTGCTATCCAATAATTTTAAACTCTTATTGCGAATATGAAATACTGAATTTGGTCATGTTAAAGGTTGTAGCTTTGCTGATTTTGTGTGAATTTCGTTCAAAACGTTCTACGAAACAAATAATTTTATTTGGAGCTCCAAAATTTGGTATATAATTATTTCTTTAACGGTAAGGGCTCACAAAGAACGATGTTAACAAAATTTTTTGTTAGATTTTAATTGTTGGAAATTAAAAGAAACCGTAGCGTTTATCCTAAGAAACTTGAAATAATAACTTTCCTCCAGAAATTCAATTTTATTTCTGTGCAATTTTTTTCTCTAACGTGAAACTTGATTTATAATAATACTTTTTTTTTATCGTTGTTGGAAAGTTTAAACCAATTTTTTGCTACATTAAATCTTTCACAGTGATAAAAAAATGGATACTTTATTTCTGAAACTGTACTTTCACTTTTTGCTTTACTAACATTAATAACTAAAATAAATTTAAAAAAGATATTGTAAACATAGAATATTTTAAACTACACAAAAGAAGGGAAAGAAAGAAAAAACAACTTGTTTGCAACTTGGATGGTATTATTTCACTTTTAGGTTTGGAATGGTTGCACATCACAGAAAGCGAATGGACTTGCACTTAAAATAATACAGGCTATACTTACATAAAGTATTTATGTGCTGTGTCCAAACGAGTTTATCACATTTATAGCTATGAAATAGTCGCAAAACGCTAATTTTGAAATTCAATACAGAAATATTTTGATGGATATTTTGTGTTATTTGGGATGATTTCCCCCCACCTCTTAATGCACTATATTAGAACATTTCTGGCAAGTATAAAAAATATGATCTTCCATCCAATAGAATGAAAAAGTTGCCATTCTGATTGAATTTATTACGAATGTCTGACGTAGATCACTAAATTTTGAAAATTTTTGAATTTTTTTTCAAAAAATTTAAAAGAATTAGGACTAAAATTCCTTTATTATATAATTCGATTTCGTTTTCTTATTTATTGTTTAATTTCGTTTCGTTCAAACTTTTTCAGTTTTCAATGAAAATATTTTCCATCATTTTACAAAAAAAAAAAAAAAAAAAAAGAAGCCAGTTTTAAATAAATATTTTTATTGATTTTTACTTGTTAACCTAAAAAAATTAAACGATTTTCTGGCATTTACATGCCATAAAATTTAAAAAAAGCGGGATATTTATTCTATTAGCTTAACTTGTTACATGTCTTTCCATTTTGGGTTTACAAGGAATATAAGAGAAATTAATGATTCAAGTATCATGACAAAGATAGTGCCGTACATTTATACCTATCACATAATGTGATGTGAGTTTAAAAATTTAGATTTTTTTTATAGTTTGTAATAACTCTAGATTTTTAAAAGAACACTCAATAATCGTTTGTATTTGAAAATCGTTTTCTGTCCATGCATTATAGCAAAAAAAAAAAAATGCTTTGTTTATTTTCAGAACATTTATGTTCTAACATCTTGAAAAAAAGAAGGAAGGAAGGAAAGGAAAAGAAAGAATTTTGCTTAGTTTATTTTCAGAACATTTGTGTTGTAACATCTTGGAAAAAAAAGAAAGAAAAGAAAAAGAAAGAATTTTGCTTAGTTTATTTTCAGAACATTTATGTTGTAACATCTTGAAAAGAAAAAGAAAGAATTTTGCTTAGTTTATTTTCAGAACATTTATGTTGTAACATCTTGGGGGAAAAAAAAGAAAAAGAAAAGAAACGAAAAAGAAAGAATTTTGCTTAGTTTATTTTCAGAACATTTATGTTATAACCTCTTGTGCAGTCTAGGTTTTTTCAAACGATAATCGTAGTAGTAGTAACGATATGCATTCAAACGATAATATTGTGCAGCGACGTCATTCAAACAAACAGAAATAAAATAATAGACTGCATTGAAACCGAATGGAATGAAAAATAATATTTTCCTGTCTTTTTTGATGAAGTTCTTACAAAATTATTGCTTTTTCCTAATATCGTCTTAAGCTTATCCCTCTTCCCCCCCACACAAGAACTGGGGGAACTTTCAACAAACAGTTGCTTTTTCTTTTTTCAATCGATATGGCAAAAATTGCTTTCTCTGTAATAATGTTTTATCTTTATTGAGCGACGTTTGTCATTTTTTATTGTTTTTTTCTAAATTTGTTCCCAAGGGCTGGGAAGATTTTGGCAGATCTTAAAAATAAAAAAAAGTGTTAATGGCTTGTTTTGATTACGTCGCTTAAAACTGGGTCTGCAGAAATGGTGCCATGATAATTTATACTTTATTTTGTTCTATTTCGTAAGAAGAAAAAATATTTTTTTTAAAAAAATCTTTAGTATTTCTTAACGGCACATAGTTTCTGGAATGACTTTTGTAAGCAATTGTCTCTAAGAAATAAAGTATAGTATTTTTAACTTGCATTTAGAGTTAACTAAACATGATTAATTAATTATTATTTTTTCGAGAATATTGAGTTTATCTAAATACTATCAGTTTACTTATCATTATTTCTTAATTGTTCTTTTAACTTGCAATTAAAGTAAAATTTCTATTATCTTGAACGTTTAATTATTGCATTTAAAAATAAACATATTTTCATTTTTTAATTAGATCTAAACGTTGGGAATAATCAAAGAAATTTAATTAATATTTCAAAACTTTTTCTTTCATTAGATGGTATTAAAAAGTATTAATATTTATATAGAGAGATATTATGATTATGGTAAAATAACATAATGCATAAAAATGAATTTTTGTTTGTTTGTACTTTATGGCTGCCATACGATTCAACCGATTGTGTTAAAACTTTGCAAACCAATTGCTTGCACTTGCGCGAAGATTATAGGCATAGTACAATTATTATATCTAAAGTAAAAAAAGATAGTATAATAATTTTTCCTAAAATATATTATAATAATATTATAGAAAAGGAAATCTGTGATCGCAGATTTCAAGTTATCATGGGAGAACATTATTAAGTCTTAACTAATTTGTCATTGATCAGTTTAAATAGGTTTAAAAGAATCACGAGATTATCAGATAACGCATTCGTCAACATTTAGAAAAACGAAGTTTTTTTTTCATTGTTGTTGCCCCCCCCCCCATCTCAAAATCAAGCTAGCTCCCAAACTTTGCTTACCAGTTTCGCCTCAAAAGCGGTAAATCGCGAATTTGTTGCCCACGCATTTTGAGGCGTAGGCAACAAATATATATATATATATATATATATATATATATATATTTCCTTATTCAAATTTTTAGTCGTTAATAAAATACTTTTTACTCAAATTCAAATACCTTTTTTAAATTTTGTAGTGGACGATACTTAATACAGTTAATGTTAATATATTTTTATTTTCCCAAATATTAATTCATCAATTAAATTTAATTAATTTTTAATACTTTAAATAGTTTTAGCAGTTTGTAATGAAAATTGTAATCAACAGGCAGTAGCTCAATCGGTAAAATGCAAGGATTTTAGTATTTTTGGTGAAGGTGAAAAATGCGGGCTCAATTCTTGCGAAAAATCAGTAATTTTTTGATAATAATATTTTTGATAGTTATTTAATAAAAAGTAACTAAAATAAATAAAAAAATCTTTGTTGACCTAAGTAGAAAATGAATTTAAAAAATTTTAAATTACTGATTTTTATAGACGAGTATTATCTTCTTTAAATCAATTGCTCTAATATACCATACTTTTATTGTAGTTTTTTTAGTCGACTTATTTAAAATAACACATAATCTGAATTTGAGATTTCGTCTCGGAGATTTCTCTGAATCCAATTTCGTCTTTTCCGTCTTGGGAAATAACATTTTTCACGCCCCGAAAGTCATTCGGACTCGAGATATATGTTCTTACGCGAGACGAGATCCGGTCTCTTTGATGACGTGCATGCGTTGCCATATTTTACCGGATGTTTGCTAAGATTTCTTCTCCGAATATCTCGCCGAAAAAATCGCAAATATGACGACCGGGATGAAAATGAAATCACAATAAAAAATCGTTCCTAAATTTTGAAAAGGCAAGTTTAAATCGAAATGATTTTTGTTTGGGGATTGTTCACAAATTTTTGGGTTTCAAATTGATTTTTTTTTTTTTTTCAATATCACATCTGTTTGCATTTAAAAGATTTTTTGAGTATTAAAAATAATTTTGGGCATCTTTCAGCAATAATATAAAATTTATCTGATGAATTTGGCAACAGCTTCGACAGTCATAATTGCTGCATCAACTTTAATATTGTGCTACATTAATTTAACCCCTTATATAGGTAAAAGTAGTTCGATGCAAAATTATTCACCAAATACAACGGCTTGTGTATTGTTCTGAAAAACAAATGTTTATAATTATTTTAAGTTGAATTTCGTTGGGAAATTAATCTACATTTTTACCATTCTGTAGGTGCACATAATAATTTGATTGGAGCATTCGATTTTCTGTAATCATATTTTTAAGAAACATATTTCATTTTAGTAAAACAAAAATCTATTTATTGTTATCACTTCTGCTGTAACAGCCAAGTTCAAATTTTATGGGAGCTGACAGAAAATTATGGAAATACGTTGTATAATATGAAATCACAATAAAAAAATTTCTAAATTTGAACAGGCAAGTTTAAATTGAAATGATTTTTGTTTGGGGATTGTTCTCAAATTTTTGTGTTTCAAATTCATTTTTTTTCAATATCACATCTGTTTGTATTTAAAAGATTTTGTGTGTGTTAGAAATAAATTTAGGCGTCTTTCAGCAATAATATAAAATTTATCTGAGGAATTTGGCAACAGCTTTTTCAGTCATAATTGTTGTATCAACTTTAGTTGTTGTGCTACATTAATTTAACTCTTTGTATAGGTAAAAGTAGTTCGAAGCAAAATTATTCATCGAATACAACAGCTTGTGTATTGTTCTGAAAAACAAGTGTTTATAATTATTTTAAGTTGAATTTCGTTGAGAAATTAATCTACATTTTTACCATTCTGTAGGTGAACATAAAACTTTGATTGAAGCATTCGAGTTTCTGTAATCATATCTTTAAGAAACATATTTCATTTTAGTAAAAAAAAAAAAAAAATTCTATTTATTGGGAATTTTATCACTTTTTTTGTAATAGCCAAGTTTAAAATTTACGGGAGCTGACAGAAAATTATTGAAATACGTTGTACAATATAGCACAAAGTTGTACAATATAGTACAGAATATACGTTATTCAATATAGTACATAATAAATGTTGTACAATATAGTACAGAATATACGTTATTCAATATAGTACATAATAAATATTGTACAATATAGCACAAAGTTGTACAATGTAGTACAGAATATATATTGTACAATGTACGGAATAACACAAAGTCTATGAGTTATGTAGCTATCAAAATTTGAAGCTTAAACTATTTTATTGAAGAAACTCTTTTAAAAGACTAAAATATATCAAATGTGGAATTGAAAATTATAGCTACCACTAAACTGGCAAACTGGTCGCCGAAGGTATCTAATTTATAGTAAAATTAAAAAATAATATAGCTAATTTTTATCTTTTTGAGACTGTTTACTCTGCATGAAATACAATGTTGAAATGGTACGAAGTTTTAATCTACATTTTAAAGACATTAAATTCGCAAAATAGTTGAAAGAAATTGTTTAACGAATACGTTTTGTTTAGTAAATTAATGATATTCTAATGCAATAATAAAATCGAACTTCCAGATAAACTTTTAAATTGTATTCAAAATCATTCTTTCAGGTTTATAGTTTCATTAGTGAACATTATTAACATAGGAAGGGATTTTGCAATATCTATAGATTCTTGTAATTCGGGGAAATAATATTGTTATCATCTTCCATTTTCTCTTTAACTATCAAATTCTTGAATTAAAACATCTTATCTAATCAGTTTTTGAAATAATTTATGGAGCCGAATGGTTAAATTAAAAGATAATGTAATTAATGTCCTTTGAGATTGTTAGAAATTTCTTTTGTTTTTGTTGTTGCAGCCCTGTAACAAGAAGGATTGAATATTTATAAATATAAAAATTTATATTTAATATTAACTCATTAAAGGTGAAGGATCTTGACGAAAGTATTCTAGGTAACGCGGATCAAATCGTAGTACTACGACTCCCGCCTTTAATGTGGTAAGAAGATATATATTTTTTATGATCATAAAATAATTAATTGTCGTCTTAATGTGCTTTATAGAATAATATTTATAATAATATGAGCTTTTGTCAAATTATTAATAAACAATTAATTACCTAATATTGATTCTTTTTTGAGTAAATATTAGGTCATTTTAGTTGGTTGTCTGTAAGCATAAGTAATTATTTGGATTGTACGAAAATATTTTAATATAATATAGGAAGTTGTAGTTGCAACGTATTTTCAGATAAAATATAAAAAGACATGGAACTAAGAATATTTTAAACTAATTGTACGGAGTTTCGTAAATTCTTAGACATTGTGAGTCGAAGTCATGAATTGAAATGTTTCTATTTAGAAAAATTAACTCATCTTCGGATTATAAATAGGAGAGGGGGGAGATAAAAATGAGACAATAAATCAGTTTATTGGATCCAAAAAATAATATTGCGATAAATTTTTTGTGAATTTTAATCCTCTGTCCTTTATAAAAGATAAAAAATATTATTTTGGAATTATGTTGTTGCTACTTATGGCACTTGTCATAGACAAAATCGCTAACGAAATCAATGATTTAAGCCGAATTGGTGCTGTAGCTTCTAAAGATAAAGGCTCCTGAGCACCCAAGGGCAGAAGTCTGATTTTTAGCTCATATGAAGAAGACACTCTCACATTCAGCACGCCAAAAGAGCACCAATAAGCCGGCGTCCTGGCATAGAGGTGGCGTGTCTTCCCCGTGATCTGGGAGTCCCAGTTCAGTCATGGTTGTTCTCTACTTTATCTGTGAGGCATGTGAATGTGCCCCACCCCCTGTAAAAAGGTGTTGTGCAAGCGAATGTGAAGTATGAAGTAGCTATGTCGTATTCTTGGTCCTAGTTGCCCCTGCTGAAAAAACAAGACATGTTAATTTGGCTTAAATCGCATCAGCAGGCTTATAAGGTGCCATAAGTAGCAACAACAACAAGAAATTGATTCATAAGGAGTCTGTCTGTTGATCTGGCTGTTCAAGTACAAATGGAGACTATCACAAACAGCACATAGACAGATAAAATTTGGCACATAGGTTTCACATCTAAAATAGACTAACTTATCAAATTTTGAGTCCTATCTGTTCAAAGGTTGCTTACCTGTTGGATTATACTTTCATATGCATCTAAACGCATAAATTGATTGAAATCAATGAAATTCAGTATATCTTGTGACTATAATTGTAGGTTTTTTTAATGTAAATTTAATGTCAGTCAACTGACAGAAAGGTGTCCTAAATACATATTTTCATTATTAATTCAGTAAAATTTCTAAATTAGGACAAAACATCAACAGTTCGTAACTATTGTTCAACAATGACATGCAGAATATCCGATGGCTTACCTAAGATTCTCCTTTTTATTCGAAGAAAAAAAGAACACGCCTTTTGTTGGAGAGCATGCGAGAAAGTTTCTGGAGGAACCACTCCCTCTGGCTATTTAAGGCTCCAGTAATGTTACCAGATTTTGACATTAATCTTTTTATTATTATATTCAAAAACGAAAGTATGGACGATCAAAATAATGCATCGTATTCATCGCTGATAAGAAGACACATTCCAAAAAATAATTCTCTGTACTAAATCCACTATAAAAATCTCTGTAATAAAGTATCCATCTGTACACACTACAATCCCTGAGGGAGTGAAGACGAATGAATATTTTAACACAATAGCTTGCAAGTCACTGGAACTAAGCTTCTAACACCTGTTTTTATATAAGATTTTTTTTTCCAAGAGCGATCATGCATAAAATGGAATGCAGCATCGAATATTAGGTGTTAACTTTCCAGAAGGTTAAACCCCTCCCATTCATGATCATGCCCGGCAAGGAGGGGGTGAAAAAAATCGAAAAGTGTGACTCGTTTCCATTGTTGGGAACGTTGCTATAAGGTCACTAATGTCATCGCACTGCTCCTGTGTCGGAAGCGGATTTTGATTCTACTGAATAAATATTTGTTTTCTGTGGAGATTGTGATAGTTGGGAGATATTCATATGTGTGGCGATTTAAAAATCATCGACTCCCTTTGTTTGGGCGTTACTGATCTGGAAAAGGCTGATCTTCATGGATCTGGATATTGAAATTTGATCTGGTCTGCTTGTAAAAATTATAAATTTGGATCAAAGTATCGAAGTATTCAAATTAATTTAATGTTCAATCCATCAAAAATATAATAAACATGAAGCAATTTCATATATTATAAAATTCAGTTTTGATATTTTTAAAGTGCAAAATACATTCATTATACAGGATATGTAGGTTTTTTTAAGTCTTCAGTACATCCAATAATGTCGGAATATTATTTTTTTTCTTAAACTCATTACCAGATGGTACCTTTCATTTAAAATCAAAATTTATTTAAAATGCATCGATTAATTTATAATTAAAATTTAAAAACTATGTAAATTGTGAAAAATTATTTAACTTGTCTTGCTACTGGAAATTCAAAATGAGGCAAAATTTAATAACTATATTATATCAGTAAATAAATTGGAAACAAGTGAAGAATTCCATCAACACTTAAAGGACTTGGAACTAAGTTAATGTTTGTAAAAATGCTGTATTTAAATTTTCATATTTGCTGCTACTTTTTGTTCAGTCGTCTTACACACACTATTTGTAAGAACAGAAATAAGGAAAAATTATTTTTTTAAAGGAAAAATTATTTTTTTAAAGGAAAATTTATTAACTTGTTTTATGATTTTTCATTTCGTATTGCACGCTAATTGCAAGGATTGCATTTTATATTGAAAAATGCTATTTCAAAATTATGTTTATTCTCGACACTCTAGAGCAGAGTTTCCCAAACTTTTTTGTGTCGTAGACCCCTTGCCGTGTTTTTCCGTATTGAATAGACCCCCTACTTACCTGATATTGATTTCCTGTAAATTTCTAACGGTAGTGAAGTTTACTGTTAAAAACTTAAAGTAAAAACACATGTTAATTTATACATTTATTAATTGAATTTAAATTTATACTACTCAAAATAAAATTTCGTATCTGTAATGTAAAATCTATGTAACATGAAATAAACATAAAATAAACTAACATAAGTAAAAAGTCAATATTTTTAATGAGAAGGATGAGCCTGATACTTTAACAATAAATTATCAACATTTGGCGTCAACAAATTTTTTTATTTCATAGGTACTTTTATGAATAATGTAAACGTTTTGATATTATAAGATAGTATGATGTGAGTAAATAGGTACTATCAGTGTATGTGTTGAGATTTACTATCGTGGATCCCTATTTTCATTTTATGGAGCCTTTTTTTTCCCCTGGCGTAGACCCCTTGCAGGTTGTCATAGACCCCTAGGGGTCGATATAGACCACTTTGGGAATCACTGCTCTAGAGTCTGTAACCATATTTTTGAAATTATATTTTTGTGCTCGTATGCATTTCTGATAATTTGAGAATAAAATTTACATTTATAAGAATGGGTTACCAAAATGTGTGCTTAAAAATGAATTTGAAACCAATTGTAATGGTTAAATTTTACCAAAAAGACAAAGTATTTTTTTTTCTTCATTTTAACTTATCTTTTCGGTAAAATATGATTTTTAAACGAATGGATGTTGTAAAGAGCTAATACTATAAGGTCTTGATGTATTTCTTATAAATATCTAATATTATTTATGAATAATGAACGTTTAAAATGGTCTCTGTTGATACGACATCGTAGTCATTTGATAAATACAGCCCATGTGACATGTATCCTGACTGTTTTGCCTTTGATACAATACCTATTCATTTTGAGAGGCTTTCGAAATTCTAAAGATATTGCAAAACAAATCGATATTGTGCATTCAATGGGTATAATGCAAAAATAATCGACATCATTTCTTTTAAAATTCAATTAAATTTTTTCTATAGCCACGTTTCTGATTCCCAATTAAAATTTCTCGGATTTTTTTTTTTGTTTCTACTACAACTAGGCAATTACATTAGTTAATTCAAGCTGAATAATTGCTTTAGTTAATTACCGAATAGTCTAGCCTGTTTAATCTGGAATGTGATTCTTTAAAATACTCAATCCATCTGTGTATTTTTTTCCCTATCTTCCTAAGAAAAAAAAATCGTCTCACTCAGCATGTGGCATTTAAATTGAAAAGATTCACACAATTTAGAAGCAGCTTAAACTTTGCCGAGGGGGGGGGGGGGTTAAAAACAAAAAAAGTGGTAATCTTATTTTATTTTTATTTTTGATTAGGTATGCGCGTTGCATCTTTACCAGAGTGTGAATCATCCCTGAATTTTAAAAGGGCGGGGATAGAAAAAAAATAAACTTTCAATTCCAATTTCAATTCTCAACCAAAGACGGATACAATTTTTCCCATCACACTTAAAACGATCCCCCCCCCAACCCTTTTTCACTTCACTTCACTTCGTCCACCACCCACTTCTTTGCTGATTCTGCAAACGAATTCAGCCAGCCTAAATTCAGATCTGCCCGGAGAATTGGCCTGAATCGCCTTTCTTCTTAATGCTTTGCTGAATTTTGAGTGGTGTGAAGGAAGGGATGGAAAAGAAGAAGAAGAAGAAAAAAAGAAAGATGTGTTACAGCTTTCGACCCCCGGGATTATTATCGACCGAATGAAATCTTTTTAACTGGAGTGGTTAGAATAAAACCATCCCTTCCTCCTCATACCTGGATCCACCCCCCTTTAGGCTATGAAAGCGAAACTAGAAGTTTTTTCTTTTTAAAAAAAAAACACCTTTTGGTTTCGTTTGTTGAGCAGTTTAAATATGCTGCGAGCAAAAGTTCCCATTGAAAAGAAACGAATCTGGTTTGAATTATGTCTTAAGCCCAGAGTGGGACGAATCATTGAATAGACAGATTGTAGGAGTTTGTTTATGTCCGGTACGTGACTTGTCGAGCGTCTATTTTGTTTGTCTGAAAAACCATTCAAGTGTTGATTCCACCTCAAGATATCTTGATGTTGAATATATATTTGTCTTGAAAGTGTAATAAATTTGTATCTTATATCCTTATTTATCAGTTTTTGAAATTAAATACGCTATAAAAAATATCAAAACTAATGGAATATTCTATCGTAGGTTGTGGCCTAGACACACCTGTAAATTTTATCTTTGTTGATACTCAAGTAATTGTAGGAGCTATTATTTGGAAGTGTATTTAATTTCTTTGGCATTAAATTTATATCTGAAATTCAATGTAAATGCTAAATATATCCCCCACCTTCTCGGCATTCTCGCATCCGCCTATGTGACGGATTTAGACAATTTGAGGCTTGTGTAAATTTATATTTCAAATCATTTTTACTTTTAAAATGTGAAATTGATTTATTTTGGGTAAATTACTCATTCTGGTTGATTTTTGAAATAAATGTTAATTTAAAAAATCGCCAGGGAAATTGGATTTATAGAAAATATAATTCTTGGAATTCTAAATTGATGTAAAAACCTCTTTTTCTGATTTAATTTTTTTCGGAAGTAATGGCGGAAATTCACAATTTTGCTTAATTTTTAATTTCAATTAAAATTTTAAAGAAAAAAAATATCTTTCCTAACTGCACATCCCCATCCTCAAACATTTATTTGTGCCAAATTTGGTAGCTTTAGATCTAATGCTTTGTTCTGTAGAGACCCCAACGCGCATTTTCCTTTATTGTTAGTTGAGATTTATTATGACTCACGAGTTTTCGGCATTAAAGTTTATACACATTTTAAACAAAATAAACCTCATGAAGTAAATTTATTTGACTAGTTCTAGATGGGTTTAAAAATTCTTTATAAATGGCATAATTTGTATTTTTAATACATGTATTTATCTAATAACTTACTAATAATCTGAGATCCCCAACACCTCAGCGGATTTAGGATGTTTTTTAGGTGGAAAATCGCTTCTCAAAAACCTATTAATCGCTTGAAATAAGAAAGATGATGTGAATAGACACTACAAATGTTAACAAAAAATATTGACTTTATTATAATTCTAGTTCATTTTTTTGTAGTGCATTTCGAAATAGCGTTTTTCTTTGCTGCTCACATAAATTAATACATAGTGTGTCAAGAGAGACTCATGGTGTTGTGCAGATGAAAACACTGGCTTTAGGAATCTTATTTTATCGAGACTTCTTCTAGAATCCTCTTCAAGAGGCACACAAAATATCAAATAACACACACATACTAAGCATGGAAGAATAAAATCTAACTTTTTTTTTCCAAGTTGATAGCGAACTATCATAGAGTAGTGATGTTGTCGCTACTTGCAACATCACCAGTAATACCGAAAGGCATTATGGGAACTATATAAATACTCTTTCTGAAAGTGCTATCTAGGGACTGGTGTGGAGAATATATATACACCATCGGTTATAATGCCGCTTCCTGGCGTAGGGATAGCGTGTCTTCCCCGTGATCTGGGCATCCAGGGTTCGAGTCCCGGTTTGGGCATGTTTGTTCTGTGTTCTATCTATGAGGTGTATGAATGTGCCCCCCTGTAAAAAAGGGGTTTGCAAGCGAATGTGTGTGTCCTCTTCATTTAAGCTAGAAGTCAAACTTCTGCCCTCTAGGTGCTCAGGAGTCTTTACCCTCAGAAGCTACTGCACCCCCTTTCCGTGGAAGCACGGACATGGCATCATCATCACCGATTATAATTTCTTATTTATATTGCTCTTGTCCATGTTTATATAACACCCGTTTCTTCCTTTTAATGCATCTTTTGTTTAAAATCCATATAGCATCAGATCGTTCATTGCTTATATCGAATTCCCACCTGTTAAAAGTTTGCGGTCAGTTTGGAATTCCTAGATGAATCGTTCTTTTGTAATATCACCCAGATCTTTTTTTTCTCCCAGAATTGGTTTTATACTATTATTTGAGCTTTAACAATCCTAGCCAAAGCGACCCCTATAGCAGCAATAAAACAAAAATTGCTTCCTGTCGAGAATTTACCGAGCTCTCCACAAAACTGTGTATTTATCGGAAAGGAAGTAAAGATATCGATTGATTGAGCCAAAAAAGTAATGTATCGGAGTACGATAAGGCGTTTATTTGGCATCTTTTCAGAGAAATTCTGAGAAATCTGTGAGAAAAGCTTTATTTGGCGACTTTTTACTTATGATATTTTTTACTTTTCCACGAAATAATTCTATTGAATTTCTGCTTACTTAGGTAATTTCTTGTAATAAAAATAGACAATAAGTATTTACTTCTGTATTAGCTCTCTTGGAAGCATTTGTGATTACAGTAGTGTAAGAAGGTTCTTGTTTGAAATAATTATTTTGCGTTTAATTTGGGCTCATTTTGATATTTATAAGTTAATTATATTTATGACATTTAATTTTATTGTATTTAAAAGCCTGATTGTATTTATATTCTCCTATTGTATTTGTATTCATAATATATATATTCCATATTGTATTTAATTTGGTCTCATTTTGATATTTATATTTTTGACATTTAGTTAATGAAGAACTGTAACAGGAATTTAACAGGATTTAACTGTAACAGGATTTTAGGACCTTGGCCTGATCTGGGTTTGGGAACCGAAGGATCTCTGGTTCGTGACCTAATTCCCCTGAAAAACTGTTAAAGCGATATGGTGCCGTCCAGGCCAAATGTCTTCCCGCTGTTATGGCGTGGTATGAAGAGAGGGAGTGCCAGCTTATGTGTAGTCCTTGTCATCTGATTGCGGTTTATAATTTCGAGGTCCTTCTCAAAACAGCCCTCGTATTGCTTTAAAACGAAACGTTAATATAACTAAACTAAATTAAACTTGAAGTGATTTTAGAAAAGAAAAATTCTTTGTTATTTACAAGACTATAATTTTTTTTCTTTTGAATTTTTATTATTTATTATTACAATTCCCAAATTTTGGTACTAGAAGAATGAAATTGTTTTTCTGTTTCATAATCTAGAATACCAAGAACATTTCGCTATTTATGACTAATAGGATAGAAGGAGGGAAAATGAATAAAAATCGCTATTTGTTTAAAGTTGCCCTGTATTATAATCATTGTCTAAACGACATGAAATAGAATACTTCACGTCATTTAACTATTTTTTGCAAATTAGAAGCCTGCATCCTTGCATAGAGTAGTGCATCTTCCCCATGATCAAGGCATTCCGGGTTCAAGTCCTGATTCTGGCACGGTTGTTGTTCTTTTGCATTCTATCTCTGAAGGGTGTGAATATCCCCCCCCCCTTGTAAAAAGGGACTGTGCAATCAAATGCAACGCAAGAAATTGCCAAATCTTACTCTTGGCTCTAGTTGGCGCTATTGAAAAAACAAAAGACGCTCACTTTTCTGAAATCGTCGACAGTTTACTATCAGCGGGCTTGTAAAGTGCCATAAGTCACCACACGCAGAAGTATGTGTCCATCTATAACGATTTAGAAGCCATGGTGAGAGTAGACATCTTGTTTCAACAAAATTTCAAAATTTATTTTTAAAATACCGTATGAGATTTAAATATTAATATTTAAAAGATATCTCCTGCAAAATAAAAATAACCTTATTTAAAGTTACTACTAATTACGGTACTTTTCCGTTATACGGGCGCAAGATGTCGCCAATCTAAGCCACACGCGAGTCAAATCGCCAAGCGGAGCGAATGGAAAAATAAATGTCGCCAGTGTGAACCAAACGCGAACAAAGTCATCAAGTGAATAACGTTAAGGTATCCGACTATGTTAAAAACAATGGTTATCGACCACGTTGGCGATTTTTTTTTAATTCTTATTTCTTGTAGTTTCTCCTTTCTAAAATAGTTTATCTTTTCTTGGAAAAGGAAGGCCTGACTCATCTTCCAGGGATACATATTTTTCTGTTAAAATTTGTCTTTAGCTTCAATTTTCTTAAAACTTGAATTTTCGTAAAATTTCTCCGCCGTTAACATGATATCACAAAAACTAATAGAGGTATTAAAAATTTCAGCTTGTGTTTTAAAGGATATGGGCAATGAAATGAACCAAATGTGTTATTGCTGGTAAAATACTTTTTCATTTATAGGTGTTTTTAGAAAAATTAAGTTGTAAATTAATGATAAAAGTCCATACATACTTATATTTTCTCCCATAACTTTTATGCATATCAACATTTTTTTTAAGATTTTGGTTCATTTCATTCATTATTATATTCTATAACTTGCTTAGAAAAAAAAAAATGGGATTTCTGCATTACAATTTTGTGTAGAGTATAAACCGTTTTGGTTCAATTTTAGTAAAATTTATTACAAATTTTCCTATTTCTCAATATATATTATGTTTTCAAATATTTTTTTGTATTTATAGTGTTTATAATTGACAATATATCTAAAAACCCTAAATGGTTTCTAAAAAATCCAATTTTTCAAATATTTTTCTTCAAACGTAGTCGGATACCTTAATTTGACGAATTTGAACGTAACATTTGACGTAATTTTGCATTCTCGGCGACTTTTTGGCTATTTTTCCGGCTAAAGATTATTTGGCGATTTTTTCGCTCTGTCCATATAACGGGATAGCACTCTAATTCTAAGCATTTGATCAATTATACAGAAAGCTCTTTTATATACATTTTTATTTAATTAAGGCCTGCCTTTTTTTTTTACGAATGCAAGTTTAAACAAATTCACTTTGTTAACAACACTACGTTGTGCAATCCACAACGCCTTCCAACTTAAGCATTCAATAAAACGGTTAATTAACCTTTTACATGGCAATTTACTCACTTCGGGTGCTTTAAAATTGCCAAGTAGGCTCCTTTAACGATTATCTTCCGGACTAAAAACTACTTTTGGAAACAACTAATTTCTTTAAACTGCTTCACTTCACGGGCAATTCACAGTAAGGGGGGCTGAATGTTTTTGGTGTTGGGGAATCTTACTGTGATCGAAATTGGCTGATTAGATTTTGTGCTTTTTCTTTTCCGCTTTCGTAATAGACATTTCTTTGGAAGTTTCTTTTTCCCTGAAGAGTGTATAATTGAATGAATAAAATTTCTGGGTTTTAATATGTATGAGATGAGGTTTTGCAGTAGAAGATTATATTCAGTAAAAGCTCCTTATTCGCGTTTCCTTCATTCGCGTTTTCACTATTGGCGGATTAAAAAAATGCGACCCAATTCCTATATTCGTAGCTAAAAATTTCTTTATAAGTGGACCGAATAAGTACATACATAATAATAAAAGGATTCCAATTGGTATCCAACCCAATATCCTTTGCAAATGCCGCCAAATGAACTAATAAAAAAAGTAAAATAGATTTTATTTCAACTTTGTCTAAAGTATGTTGTTCAATGCAAACAGTAAACATAGCTGAAATCGCGAATGGAATAGGACGAGATGGATTCGAACAGATAGAATCAAGTGACATTCAGGAATGGCTTGAATCGCAAGATGAAGATCTGACTGAAACCGACTTGGAGGAAATGTTAATTTCACAACCCATTGAAGAAGAGGCTTCAACAACCACTGGAAACGTGACATGTAATTTAAAAAATCATAGTGATGGTTTAAGAATGGCAAATGAGCTTTGCGATTTCTTTATGAACATTGATCCGTCTATGGAACGAAGTCTTATTTTTAAGAGGCAAATTGCTAATGCGACTGCTGCGTATCAATTTGAATGGAAGGAGCTTTTAAAAACTGCCAAGCAAGAGAAAATGACAAAATTCTTCAAACTATTGCCTAAGCCTTAAGATAATGAATCAAAATGTTCAAAAACTTCAGTTTAATTGACATTTTTTTATATTATTGTTTTGTTTTGTCACCTAGGAACGTATCCCCTATAATCCCGTATAAATGACTCTTCCGTATTCACGGTTTCTGTATTCGAGGCATATTTATGGAACGTATACTCCGCGAATAAAGAGCTTTTACTGTGTGTTTGAATATTTCATGATAATAAACATAGCTTAAGATAGCATTCATTTTAATGGCAAAATTTTCAGGGCTGGATTAAGCCTTAAAAGGGCCCTCAGGCAACAAAACGTTTGCAGCCCATTTCCTTCTATAAACTTTTAAAACTCATTTTTTATTTTCTCCTAGGCCGCGGTGGCCCGGTGGTAAGGTCTCGGCTTCGGAACCGGTGGGTTTTAGGTTTGAAACTCGATTCTACCAAAGAACCGTCGTGTAAGGGAGTCGCTTGCACGTTAAATCTGTTAGCACAAACGTCCTCCTGCAGGTGTGGTGTGGAGAAAGGGAATGTCAGTTCAGGTGTCGTCCTCGTCATCTGACCGTGATTCAAAATGGCGAGGTCCGACCCAAAATAGACCTAGTGTTGCTTTACAACGGGAAGTTAATGTAACTAAAACTAAACTTTTATTTTCTCCTGTATGTTGTATGGAAAAAGTATTGCAATTGTCAAAATTCGAATTCGCAATTTTAATGAATCTCCCTTTTTCATACCTCCCTGAGTTCGAAAGACCCATTTTTAGAAAATGTCTATCCGCCCATTTGTGACAAAGATAACTCAAAAACGAATTTAGCTATACGGCTGAAATTTGGTAATTGGGTCTTTACACGAAATTTGTAGATTTCTTCCAAATTTTAAGTAGATCTGTTCAGAGGAAGTCCGTCTGTCCAGTCCAATACAGTAAAAGCTCTTTATTCGCGGGGTATATGTTCCATAAATCTGCCACGAATACAAAAACCATGAATACGGAATGGTTATTCATATGGGATTATAGGGGATACGTTCCTAGGTGACAAAATAAAATAAAAACAAATATCTATAAAAAACCAATGTAATTGAATGTTTTGAACATTTTGATTCATTATCTTAAGGCTTAGGCAATGGTTGGAAGAATTTTGTCATTTTCTCTTGCTTGGCAGTTTTTAAAAGCTCCTTCCATTCAGACTGACACTCAGCAGTCGCATTAGTAATTTGCCTCTTAAAAATAAAACTTCGTTCCATAGACGTTCATAAAGAAATCGCATAACTCATTTGCCATTCTTAAACCTTCACTAGATTTTTCAAATTAAATGTCACGTTTCCAGTGCTTGTTGAAGCCTCTTCTTCAATGGGCTGTGATTTTAACATTTCATCCAAATCGGTTTCAGTCAGATCTTCATCTTGCGATTCAAGGAATTCCTGAATGTCACTTGATTCTATCTGTTCGAACCCATCTCGTCCTATTCCATTCGCGACTTCGGCTATGTTTGCATTTAACAACGTACTTTAGACAAAGTTGTAATAAGATATATTTTACTTTTTTATTAGTTCATGTGACGGCATTTACAAAATATATTGGTTTGGATACCTATTGGAAGCTTTTTATTATTATGTATGTACTTATTAGATGCGCGAATAAAGAAATTAAATTTTTAGCCACGAATATAGGGATTGGGTCGCATTTTTTTAATCCGCGAATAGTGAAGACGCGAAGGAAGGAAGCGCGAATAAGGAGCTTTTACTGTATAACTTAGCACGATAACTACAAAACGGGGAAGCTAGATAGATAAGATTGGGTATACAGATTTAACTTATTTAGTGTAGACCTCTGTCAAATATTGAGCCAAATTCAACAATGGGTTGACTATTTTTTGTAATGTCTTGATCTCTACCTATTAAATAAGAGAGTGAAATTTCTGACTAATAATTTATTTACAGCCATATATATTTCCAGAAGAACAATTTGTTCGAATCTAGGTTAAATATTAGCTATTTTCACAACAGACGAAGGTTGAAGGTCTTTATTGAAAATAGTTCGTGTAAAACATTTCTCAATCGATTCGGAGAATAACATCACAAGACGGTAACAGAGTGTTAGCCAGAACCGCTACCAGGGTGAAACGTCCAAATGCCGCAGTCCGCAATCCAAAGGTTTCCCTCTTCTTTTTTCAAAAGCCTGCTCTTAATCGTTGTCTCAAGTTCGCCTCCTTAATCTCTATTGGTCCACGTCAATTCTCCATCGGCCAATCGTCCAGCACAAATTTCACTCATTTATGGCACCAATGTGATGTGTGATATGACTATCAATGACGTGTTTTAGCTATTGACCGCTCTGGAACACGCGTCAGGGATATTCCTTCACAAAGGGACTACCCGGCATCCAGCTGTTGGACACATCTTTTCTTTAAAGAAGCGATCCCTACAATGAGCTCAGAAGAACTTTATTTTAAATTTAAAATTTCGTGGTTCTGTAGATTTATAAATACACATTCGACTAATATTTTATTTAATATAATTAAAAATACTTTTGATATTTCAAGAAAACCATGTCTCCCCCAGAAGTAATCAAAAATATTTTTAAATAATATTTTTTGATGTTTAAAACTCAATATGCAGCAATTGAATATTGAAATACATTCAGAAGAAATCCATAATTCTGAAGACATTCAGAAAAAATCCATATTTTCAGTATAATTGGAATTATTTTGAAGATTAATTCAATTTACTTACAGCTTCGCAGTTTTATGTATAAAGATATTTCTCAGATGATGAGGCTTAATAACAGAAATTCAATTATAAAACGAATTAATAATATGAATATTCATGGAATTCTCACTACATATCTGTATTATAAATTTTTTACCAAAATAAGAAAAAACCGATTTACGTATTAAACACGAATATACTTGAATATTCGTTTTTTTTTTTTTTTTTTTTTTTTTTTTTGGCACAGTTGATTTTGTTAAAATTACAGCAGCAATAAAAAAAATCAAATTTAAAGTTTGAATAAAAATCCACTTTTTTTTGTAAAAAATAAATAAATAAATAGCATACTTGTCATGCATATGAATGGTTTTTGTAAAATGTGATTTATATGTCTTAATTCTTTTTTTTATTAAATTTTTAGTTGTAAGTAAATTGATATTGCCGTGTACTATTGAATTTTACTGGAAAAAAATGATTTCCTGTTGTTTGAATTTTAATACTAATCTACGCAGGGAATTTTGAGAAAAAGATCCACTTAATAACCAGCAACAAAATATCTATCAAGTAGAAAAAATTAGAAAGATTATTTGCTATAAAAAAAAAGTAGAATTTTTAGAAGCAATTCATATGAATTCAAATCCATTTCAAAGGAACAAAAAATATATTTGATACTAGGTGATTGACTTAATTTGGAAAAAACGGTTTCTGTGTCTACAGTTGAAATATGCTAGTTTGAAAAGAGTTACATTCCCAACAGCAGAAATTCATTTCAAATTTCGTATCATATTAATTAAAAATCGCCATAAGATTTTTTTAATATTGAATTTGTAAATTTAGATAAGTAAATATTTGCTTTTGTGAGTGATAAAGGAAGGGGGGAAAATTCAAGGCAGATTGGTCGAAACGTTTGTAATAGCAAACGATTTTTCCGCGCCCATTTGTCATTTAATTCCACCCATTTTATATGTGTTCCTGAAATTGTACTCAATCATGTGTTCTTAATTGTATTCAAATAAAGACAGAAAAAAGCTCATTTTACCTTTTTTCCACCTTTCATAAAATCTACAAATGCAATTGATCGAAACTTTCTTTAAAATTCTGTTTAATCATTTTTTTTTATCATCGAAAAGCATTTTCCCTTTGATTTTATGTTATTTCGAATTTAAATCCTTATTAATTCTTTTAAACTTCAAAGATTTCATGTGAAGGAAATAATTCAGTTATAAAACGAAAAACTTTTGTGAACGAATAAAATATGCCACATTTCTTTAACCTAGATTTTTTTTTCTTCTTTTAATCTTTCGTATTAGAATCTAAGTTTTATAGAAAAGTATTTGGACATCTAAAGGAGATTACGTTTTGTACGAATAATTTTCTTTTCAATATTTTTTTTTCTTTTCTTTTTGAAATTTTATAATTTTGAACAAATAATAATTAAAAAAAGAATCATCATACTTTAAAAAAATGGCTCATAAAAAAGTTCAAAGGACATAATTCTTATTATTCCTTAGTTAGAAAATTTCGTATAAAACAAAATGTTTTTTTTTATTCTAAAACAACACTTTTTTAGCATTTTAATTAGAAAGTTGAATCTTAACTCAGAAATTGTTGGATAATAATAAAAAAGCGATATTAATTAAAAAGTGGAGAAAGGTTGTGTTTTTATTGGTGATATAAAATAAATTTTTTAGCTTGATTTCTTTGACAGTTTTTTTAATAAACGTGGCCTTTAATTAATCATTCAATTTTAATATTTATTGATTTTTCTGAGCTCTTTAGTTAAAATTTGAATGTGGGAAAACATAAAGTATGCAAATCTTTAAAGTAAGGGTAATTGTATAGTATTCTGTTATCCAAAACAGATTTGAAAGTTAATAATTAAACAATAATGTATTCCTTTAAAAAAGAAACATGTGATAAAAGAAATTTACAACTTTTTGATTTACAGTTTCCTGGATGTTTTTTGTAAAAATCGGCAAGAATTCTTAATTTTAATAATTTTTTTTTGATAATTTTCCTATTTATAAGAATCTATTATATGTTGTCATATATTTTTTTTAAATAAATATAGAAAATAACACAATTAAAAAGCATTAGATTTTGGGATTAAACATTATTAAATATGCAATAATACAGCTTTTCACATTATTTCATATAAAACAACGAGAATTCCAAATTATCACTTTTTAGTTTATTGTGTTTACCAGTTTATATTCAATGGAACTTTTTTTCTGAGGAATCTTTTACATCTGTTTGATTAATTTATTTTTAAAAAAATTTAGTACTTTTTTGTTAGGAGAATTTAAATTTTTTCTATGTATTAACAAGAATACATTTTTATGATTTACATTGTAGAATGATTTCTTTGTTCGAAATAAGAATCGTGATCATTAATATTTGGGTCTCTAAACATCATTATTCTGATCTAAAGAATGAAATATGATCACTAAACTTTATCATTAAATAATGATTATTCTTTTTTTAAAATTTAATTTTGGGTCATAAATAAATGGATAAAGTTGTTACCATAGAAACAGCGCAGACGATTTTTCACTCTGATTTAATTTAGATTAAAATTGGAATGTTCTTGAAAAATGAGAGTATCCGTTTTTAAATATAAATAATAATTGGATATAAATAACAATTTGGATGACAAATTATTTTAGAGGTAAAAAAAATTGAATTCTACATAGTCATAATTTCAAAAATCTCTCTCTTATGATATAAATGAGTACAAAAACCAATCTTTTGAATTAAAAAAAAAAACTTCTGGAGGAATTCTTTTCTTATTTTTAATATTTCCCTTAATGGCATGTTCTTTTTAAAATGATCAAAATCTGAAAAATGACTTCGAAATTCGTGCAGTCGTAAGTGAATCAAAATCAAATTTTCCGTGTATTCCCAAACTTTTCTCTTTCCCAGAATATTATTTTCCAAATCTTATTTGGAGATCTTCTCTTTCCAAAATCGACTTTACCGAGAGACTTAACGATTCAGCTACTGGAAATAGTGGGGAAGTTTTCGTTCCGTGAAATGTTCTACGATTGAAAACTCCATTCCGAGTTATATTTCATAATGATATTATCTGCGAAATTCGCTAGGAAAAAATTGAAAGGAAATGCTGGAAGAGATTATATTTCACTGTTTGTGGATCTCAAGTCGATTCTATTTGGAGTCATTAAATTGCATTGGGATTGAATTACTGCTTTAAAAAAAAACATTTGCTTGTTTAGTGTAAGAATAAACAGAGTAATCTTAAATAAATAAAAATATTGAGAGAATTAATTTTTTTATCATGTGAGAACATGATGTTGTTTTTGCTTGAGGGTATTGGAGCCTCAAAATGTGAAGGCAACAAATTAGCTATTCAATCTTTTTTTATAAAAAAAATTTGGATTCGGCTTTTACAGTATAGCTTTTGAATTGTCTATCGTTTGCAATTGCAGTTTTTCCCTTGAAAATTTGGAAATCACAGTGTTATTCCCCAACTCGTGCAACGTTTTTTTTTTTAAAGAAAAAATGAAGCAAACAAGTTTTAAAAAAATTTTGTTGAATCGATAAAGATTGTTGGTTCAGGGATAATTTCAACTAATTAAAATGTGGTTATTAGAAAATAATGCCTACATTTGGCGCCAACTAAAATTATTTGATTTCCAAATTATACTTTCACTGAATTCTTACGAATTGTTTTAATTAGTTTAAGTCATTAACCAGCTTAAACCGGTTTTAAATAATCACAAGACAATCAGATTACATACGCGTCGATATATTTTTTTAAAACCACTCATCTGAAATTTATTTGAGCTCCGGAATTTTTTTTACCAGCTAGAAAAGTTGAAAATGAAAATGGCAGTAGAAATCAGCAGAATCTACTGCTAATACATGAAATAAGGGTACTTTTTCGTTATAAGGATACATGTCGCCAATGTGAGCCAAACGCAAGTCAAGTCGCCAAGCAAATCAAATGGTAAAACAAATGTCGCCAATGGGAACAGTGAAGTAACAAAGTAGCCAAGAGAATTTGAAGAATTTAAACGTTAAATTTGGCATTTTTATGGCGAATTTTCACTTTTCCCTACTAACGATTATTTGGCGACTTTTTTTGTTGCGCCCTTATAAGTAAGTACTGGAAAAATACTGAAATAAGTTAAATAAGAAGTACACAAAAGATAAAAGATGGGTAACCGCTACAGCAAGAAATCGATTTATCCATTAATACCTGAAACTATAACAATATAGAAACAAAATCCTTCCTTTGTCAAATCAAATCTTTTCTTCCCCCAAAACAAGCCGTGGAATCAGCGAACCCTTTGACAAATGAGGTCTGCAAGAAGAAAAGATTTCTTCTTTGGCTCGTGAGCGAAGAGAAAAGTCACTTCGGTTGACTTTAACAATTACCCGCGGAACGGAAGTCCAAGTCTCTTTGTGCAGTTGCAAGGAATTATTCAATTTCTCGTTGGTTGCATGTTTGGTTGGATACACAGATGAAAGTAAATATTGCATTAGCGAAATGTGACTGATGTTTCGGAATATACAGAAATTTGTCTGAAGATTGTTCCGTTTGCCTTCTTTATGACATTAGGTCCTTTTTCTTTTCCTCAGCTGTAGTTGGAATTTTTATTATTATTATTATTTTATACTCAAAAATTAGTCTTAAGATTGTTCCGTTTGCTTTCTTTATGACATTAGGTTCTTTCTTTTCCCTCAGCTGTAGTTGGAAATATTTTTATTATTATTTTATGCATGAAAATTTGTCTGAAGATAGTTTCATTTGCTTTCTTTTTGACAATTAGATACTTATTTTTCCCTCAGCTGTAATTGGAATATTTTTTTTATTATTATTTTAGACATAAAAATTTGTCTGAAGATTATTCCGTTTGCTTCTTTATGACATTAGGTTCTTTTTTCCCCCTCAGCTGTAGTTGGAATTTTTTTATTATTATTATTATTTTATACATAAAAATTTGCCTGAAGGTTGTTCCGTTTGCCTTCTTTATGACATTAGGCCCTTTTTTTCCCCTCAGCTGTAGTTGGAATTTTTTTTTTAATTATTATTTTATACTCAAAAATTTGTCTGAAGATTGTTCCGTTTGCTTTCTTTATGACATTAGGTTCTTTTTTTACCCCAGTTCTAGTTGGAATTATTTTTTTATTATTACTAATCTACATGGTAATTTTTGATTATTATCTTTCAGCTACCATTTTTTGTATCTTATAACTTTAAACGAACAATTCTTGTAAATAAATAAATTTATTTCGTGTATCTCAGATTACTCTAATGATTTGGATCAAATTTTATGCTTGGATAAGGTTTTACTTTTTAAGTTTATTTATATAGGTTTATTGATATATTTCCTTTATATATACAAATTTAAAAAAAAAAAAACGATTTTACACACGCGCACACTAATTATGTACCTAATAAATATTCAGATATTGAATAATGTTAATAATTGATTAATATAAATATAATCAATTATTAATATTATTCAATATCTGAACCGATTTTTAATAGCAAAATAATAATAATAATGTATTTGTCTAATGTTTATTTATTCTAATAAAATTTATTGTGTCAAGTTTATAAAACTTGACTTTTTTAGTTTGAATAAATTTTGAATTCATATCCTTTAGACATCTTTCCTTTAAAAAAAATATTCATTTTATAAATCTTTTGTCGGAAAATTTTGCTACAAGTAAAATAACGCTAGTTTAACATAACAAAGATTTCAGAGCTCCTTGTAAATAATTGAATAAGTCTTGTATTATATATTATGCTAATTATACTAATCTTTTTCAATTCCTACTATTAGTTCACATTCTCCTTATATATTTTTATTTATATATCTTGCCCAAATTTTCAATCGTTAATAAAATACTTTTTATTCATCCACTCAAGTTCAAATACTTTTTTTAAAACTTGTAATGGATGATATTTGATGTTAACACAGTTTTTTTAAATATTAATTCATTAATTAAATTTAATTAATTTCTAATAGTTTAAATAGAGTTTTAGCAGTTTGCAATGGAAATTGAAATCAATAGGCAATAGCTAAATCAGTAAAATGCAAGTATTTCAGTATTTTTCACGTGAAGGTGAAGAATGCGAATATAATTCTTGCGATGAGAAATTACAGAACACCATCAACTTCATAAATAAGAACGAAAAAAGTAGAAAGCGAATAAATTGTAACGAACAAAAATAATAATTCAACACCGTATATAGAAAGGAAAATGGGAAATTGCATGGAAATTCGCTTTCTATTTTGCCACTTAATATTGTGATTCTGTCATATATATAAACATATTTATATTAATTGGAATTATATAATAAAAAATAACTAAAATTAAAAAAAATTCTTTGTAGACCTAAGTGGGAATTGACTTTGAAATAATTTTATATTACTTGTTATATATAATTTTGCTACAAGTAAAATAACGAAAAATAGTTTAACGTTACAAAGAACTTCAGCACTCCTTAAAAATAATTAGATAAGTATATTATATATTATGCTAATCTATTCATGTACCTAAATATTAAAAAAAAATTGAATGTTTTGAATTTCGAATACTCTGTTTAATTTATAAATC
>JAPMOQ010020951.1:360537-394700 GCA_026543055.1 Argiope trifasciata
ATAAAATATAAATAAATGAATGAGTAAATAAAATAGAAGTAAATAAATAAAATATATATAAACACGAAAAATAAAGAATATACATTAGGTCAGGCTATATTAGAGTCCATTATCCGGAACAAAAAGCTAGATAAAGAGTTCCTTTTGTAATTTTTCATACAGAATATCGTCCACTGTTAGCAGTGCTTCAATTTGTCTACGCATACTTTGAAGAAAGGCAATAGTAAACTCCATTTAAAATTTGAAACTGCTAAAAAAAACATTTATAGTTGAAAAATTGCTTTATCACAAGGTATTACTGAGAAAGTATAACTAACTTCTTTTCGCTACAAAAAAATAAAAAATTTGGGGTTCAAAGATTAATAATCTAGATAGGAGATACCAGTGTAAATGATTATTCCATTTGGAAAATTTTGCTTTCATTGTGATACAGGAAATCCAAAATATTTTGAGCTTCGAAAGACAATTCATTATAAGACAAAATTTGGGAGATATGTTGTTGAAATTTAATAAATTTTCTGAGTTGATGAAAAATAGGACCATAAAAAATACAGTGGGGAATGTCGTCATAATCATTACCACATCTACACTACTAGTAATTCTGATGATGATTAGGTGTGATTAGTTATAGGGACATCACGTTTTGAAGCAACACTATAGAAATTTTGGAATGGATGTCACTATTTTGAGTCATTGTCAGATGACGAGAACGACACCTGAGTTGGCACACCCCCTCCAAACTTCCACGCCTCACCAGCCTTCAGTCATTTGGTCCCAATGGATTTAACATGCAACAGGCCCAATAACATAACGTTTCTTTACTGAAATCGGGTCTCGACTCAGGCACCGAGACTTTAATCACCAAGCCACCACAGCCCAAATGTTTCTCGAACTCGTCTTTTGAAGAATACAAACTGAATGTGTGATTATTCAAATTCATACCTAGCATCATAATTCAGGCACGTGCCAGGGTTTGTCAACCACGAACTACTGGGCGTGACTTCTCTTTTGTAGTGGTTCATTGGGTTTACCAATTAACAGAGCTTATCAATAACTTGCGCTTTTGTTCCTTTTAAGTACTCTGTAGGTTAGTGGTTTTGCGGTTGAATAACGGCCTTTTGACTGCTGACCTCTTTGAGAGAAGAAGAACAACCGATCACGCGAAGTGGTCATTAAGTTATTCATTGATAATGGGCAGGGCTCTGTGGGAAACATTCTCTCCTTTTGTTGAGTTACCCATTTGCCTCGAGTTTGGCATTGAACTAGAATTGTTTAACGAATTGTATATTTCTACATTGTATCTTTTGTCTGTAAATAAAAGTTTCAACTAAACTAGAAATTTTGAAGAACAAAATCATAATTTTCATGGCAAATATTATTATAATTATAAGAATAATTATAGTTATAATAACATAAGACATAGCAGTCTCAGAATTAATATTATTCTAATTACATTGTTGTTGTTAATTAGACACTCGCCGTAGACAATCCCAAGATCCGAGTTCTGTGGATGAAGGTCCTTGAGCACACGAGGGCTGAAATCTGACTTCTAGCTCATATGAAGATGACACAAACACTCAGCCAGCGTCCTGACTTAGGGATAGCGCGTCTTTCCCGTGATCTGGGCGTCCCAGGTTCTGGTCTCGGTTCGGGCATGGTTGTTTTTCCTTTGTGAATGTGTGAATGCCCCCCCCCTAAAAAAGGGGTTGTGCAAGGGAATATGTGTGTCATATTCATTTGAGCTAGAAGTCAGGTTTATGCCTTTGGGTGCTCAGGGGTCTTTACTCTCAGAAGCTACTGCATCCTCTTTCCGTGTTAACACAGACACGACATCATCACCACTCACACTTTCTCTTGCACAACCTCTTTATATAGAGGGTCTCTTTCACACACCTCACAAATAGAACATAGGGAAAAGAACAATCAGGACTCGAACCCGTAACACTCAGATCATGGGGAACACGCGCTATCCCAAGGCAAGGACGTTGGAGATATAAATTTATTGAAATTAAATCACGCATTTTTTAATGTCCAAACGATTTTATAATGAATTGTGTGTTGGAAATGGAAATAAAAAATTAAGCTGATGAAGCGTTCTTATAAATTCCTTTTATTGAAGATTTGTTTCCGGTAATAAAGATACAATCAATTTTTCACTCGTTTCTCCATAAATAGAATTATGATGCTTTTATTGCTGTGAATTCCCGATGACAATTCACTGTATTTTTACATTTTTAGAAAATTATTTGATTACACAAATAAATAGTTGTTAAATTGTGATCCTAAAAATGAATCTTAAAAAAATCAAACTAGTTTAATAAAAATTAAACCAAAATTTTTTTTAAACATCTTAATACAAAAAACTCTGCTTTTAATAAAATTATATCACTTTCTCTGGCTCAACCATTTTTTTGTGTGCATGTTTTCATATTCTGAATTTTTCATGAAAAAGTTGCAACCACATTAATTCTACATTCTTTTAAAATATGCATATATCCGATAACTATACGTAGCATTGAGTGTAAATTTAAATTATACGTGCATATTTTTACATTCCTCGCATTTAAATCCGAAAAACACATTTTTGGAACTATGTCTATCTGTCAACCAATTACTCAAAAAAGGTTGAGCTACATGAAAATTCATTTTTTACAACTTAGTACCAAATTCTAAACGAAATCCATAATTAACATAGCTAGCGTAAAACAAAACGTATAGAACTATTGGATAAAATTTGTTGTGTAAATTGAGTATATAAAGTGTAAATCTCTATCAAATTTGGAACTAAATATGTCAAGGGAGATGGCCAACTGTACATCAGCACACGTGCTAATGCAAATCAATATGTTCATCAAATATACAGATGTGTTCAGCATAAGATAAAAAAAAGTAAATTGAGTGTCTTTTCCAGAACTAATTATCCTTTTTATATAATTGAAAATATGTTAAAACGTATAGGTATTTCTGTGAAATATTTTTTTAATTAATATTTTATTAGCGCGTTATGTAAATTCTCATTTATTGTGCTTCTTCGGGAAAGTAACAGGTAAATACAAAATAATTGCAACATACAAATAAATGAAATACACCTTTTGAAATATTAAATAGCTTTCTTAGTTGAAAGATGAATTGAATTTTGTATGTATTTTGGGATATCACTTCGTCATTTATACTCATCGAAAGAGCGCACAATCGAAAACTTCCAAAACTCGTTTCTGAAATTCGAATGTAAATGCTGTGGTGCTGCCATCTATTAATAATATTATGAACAACCAATAATAGGAAATTAGATTTAGAATTGTGTTTAAGAAAATGCTGAATGTTTGATTATTGCTTTATCTAAAATAATTTAGATTAAAATTCAGTTTTTGTAGGAATTTATTTTCATCGATATAATATTTTTCGCTATTCTGGAATAAAAGGAAAGAAATATTTATCTAAAACTCCAGGAAATGCTGTATCAAACTAGATGGAATAATGCATTATATTTGTTAAACTTGTAAATTATTTATTATTAATAATTTTTAATCTTTTTTATACAATGTTAGGGTATAATAATATGAATTTTTATATACAAGAGTATGCTGTGTTTCTGAGATCTATAAACGAATATGCATTTTAAACATTTTTTAAATGTAAATGCGTACGATTTTCATATATATTAATATAAGAAAAGCATTACCTCCTTATTAAAAGGTGTTTCACTTATTTTTTTTTTCTGCTTTATAATTACTTCATTATCATATAAAATATCTTGAAGGGAAATATTCAAAATATGGAAATAAATTTCATAGATAATTTATATATGTGTTAAAATATGATCAATATTAAATTCAATTATGAAAAGTGAATTCCTTTGCACTATTAAATAGCATAATAATTTATTTTTAAGTTCATAGAATTGAAGAATTGAATAGAATTTTAAAGAATTGAATTGAAAGAATTTGACTTTACATTTGTTAAATCAAAGTTATGCATTTATTTTATATGTTATGCTTCCGAAGTCCCGTACACATATTGAATTTATTTTAGGCATTAGTTAAATTAAAGAATCCCGTTTTATTTCTTCAGGTTTTCTCTTGAAATAAACTCATGACTTATAAAAAATTTAAATAGTTTTTAACAGTTTATGTAGAATAGAAATTCGATTGAATTTTTTAATTGGATTATTCTAATTAACTGTACTATTTAAGAAAATATTAATTAGTTCAGTTGTATACGAAGGTTAATAACCTGTCCCAATAACTTCTATAAAAAAGTTTAATTTTTTATTGCAAAAAAAAACCACCCTTAATCTATTTATTTTTTCTTTTCTCCTGTTTTTAGGCATCTTCGCCGAAAATAGGTTTTGTCTTCACATGTTTTAAAACCATTTAATATAAAAAGTACTGCCAGTATTAAATACTGAATTTCGTATTGATTTACTTTAATCTGCTTGAAAGAAACGATGTACCTTGTTGTTGTTATCTCTAAAAAGCTCATATTGTTGTGAACTACATGAAATGTTTGAGTCCTTTACATTGTTTGAAAATACTACACTTATCTTTAAAAGCTATTTAATAATTTAAAAGTCAACATTTTTCTCCAATTTGGGAATAGTTTTGAATTTATTTGAATTTTCTTAAATTATAGATATGTTAATATTCTTACTATGAAAACTTATCGAAAAGTGATAAAAGTATAAATTGAAGCCCTTAAAAAATAAATTTAATTCCATTTCGGGAAATATGTTAATTAAAAACGTGCTGAGGTGATAGGATGCATCATTTAGGCATAGACATAAACATATACACAATTTTAATTGAATTACTAACTTAATTTACATTGAATTTCAACTGAATTCTTGTTTACTCAAGGGAACTAAAATTGCCAATCAATATTGCCACTCAGTACTGTTGAACTTGCATAAGCTATTATTGTTCTCTCATGCTTGCATCCAAACGTAAATTAACTGTCAAAGGTAATTAAAATGTATGACATTCTAAACTAATTCCAAAATTTTAATTTAAAAAATTAATCTGTTCTGTTATTTTTTATCGTTGTTACATCAAAATGTCTCTCACATAAAGATTGACACACAACCAAACATAAAATTTCGATTTTATCTACTAGCTATTGATGCTTTTATGTTTTATTGAATCATTAGTTATTTATGGCTTTTTATGTCTCCATGCAAGAATTTATATTTTATTGACTTTATTGACGAATTATATTATTGACGAATTTAGATATTGATTAAGAGTTGATAGTGCTGAAAAGTAAATATTGCTGACCACTATAAATTTAGATATTTCTGAAAAATAGGTATTTTCTGACCTCTACGATTTTAGATCTTACAGAACTTTATAAATTTAGATATTGCTGAAGATTCGATATTTTTGACCTCTACGAATTTAGATTTAATTGAAAAATAGATATTGCTGACCTCTACGATTTTAGATCTTGCTGAACTTTATAAATTTAGATATTGCTGAAGATTCGATATTTTTGACCTCTACGAAGTTAGATTTAATTGAAAAATAGATATTGATGTCCTCTACGATTTTAGATATTGCAGAACTTTACAAATTTAAATATTGCTGAAGATTCGATATTTTTGACCTCTACGAATTTAGATTTATTTGAAAAATAGATATTGCTGACCTCTACGATTTTAGATCTTGCAGAACTTTACAAATTTGGATATTGCTGAAGATTCGATATTTTTTACCTCTACGATTTTAGATATTGCAAAACATTGCAAATTTTGATATTGCTGAAGGTTTGATATTTTTTAACTCTACAAATTTAGATTTAATTTTAAAATAGATATTGCTGACCTCTACGAATTTAGACATTGCTGACAAATAGGTATTACTGACCTCTACGAGCATTTAGTGTAAATGCCCAATATTCTCTCTCAAATACTTTCTTTCAAAATATAATTTCGAAAATTGTATATTGAGAATCAAGTTTCGAAGAATTCAGAGTAGTCATTAAAATATTAAAGTTGAAAATAGTATTATTAAAGTAATATAAAATAGTAATAATTGTAATAGTAAAATATAGTAATATTAAAGTAATGTATAATATATATAGTAATATTAAAGTTGAAGCGAAATAGTCAAATGAAGAGAGAGAGAAAGAATCAGTTCTCAGTAAGATCTATTCTTTATGACTTAACTAAAATGGCTGAAACTTCTCAGTAAGAAATTTCAAATTCCTTTCTCAAAAACAGAGCATTGAAAAATATATATCCTTTCTCCTGCCGAAATAACTCAGCTCGTTCATTCTCCGTTTGGCCGACTTCGGCTTTTGTAAATAAACAAAACCAGTTTCCGAACCGGAACTCGTTTCCTCCCGGCGTGGTGACCAGGATGTTTCTCTCTGACCACTCGGAACTGGCTAACGAGGGCTTTCTTTCTTCTGTGAACGATTACCGAGGAATGAAAAGTTTTATTATGCATTTAACGCGTTTTTTTTAGAAACGAAAACGACGATCTTTACGTTTTTTCCCCTTCCTTCGCACATAACATTTTAATATATTACGGAAGTAATATCAATATGAAAAAAAATGAAACGAGTTCTTTGTTATTAATGACGTGCTTATTTCTTTCGTTTAGGCTTAACAGTTCTTGTTAACGTTTTCAACGCTACTGACGAGATATCTCGTCTTTTAGATATTTTCCTCCTTCGCACATAACATTTTAATATATTACGGAAGTAATATCAATATGAAGAAAAATGAAACCAGTTCTTCGTTATTAATGACGTGCTTATTTCTTTCGTTTAGGCTTAGCAGTTTTTGTTTAGATTTTCAACGCTACCGACGAGATATCTCGTCTTTCAGATTTTTCCCTTCTTCGCACATAACATTTTAATATGTTACGGAAGTAATATCAATATGAAAAAAAAATGAAACGAGTTATTAATGATGTGCTTATTTCTTTTGTTTAGGCTTAACAGTTCTTGTTAACATTTTCAACGCTACCGTCGAGATTTCTCGTCTTTCACATATTTCCATTGATATTTGTCTTTTCATGGAGTTTTTTTAAATCTAATTCATCTTTGGCGATGAATGTGTTAAGATTAAAAAAATAATCTTTTTAATGATACCAATTTAATTGGAAGTATCTGAAAGACGAGATATCTCGTTGGTAGCGTTGAAAGTGTTAAGGTAAAGTGATGTGACTACGCATTTATTTGAAACGAATTTTGTATTTGAAGCGCATTTCATTTTTTGAACATTCGAAGGTGGTAGAAGAATTAATTAATTTATCTATTATTCAGTATGTACACTGCTGCATGATACTGAGCTAATTAGAATTACAAAATAAAAGGAAACAGAAATTCAAAAAAATACGGAACGTTTTGATATGTTAAATTTACGCGAAGTGTTAAGGTATGTGGTTGCATTTCTGGATGAAGTTTTTGAAAAACGTTTGAAAACTGATAATTTTAAACATTTGTATTTAAAAGATAGGGAAAGAAACATTTATGAAGCTAAAATACATCAGTTGAAAGCCAAGCTTTTTTTAAAAAATTGGGGGGAGGGGGGGAAGACCTTTTTTTTTAAAGCTAAAAAGAGGTATAAAAGCAAAAATCTTCTAATTTAGATGTTTATCAAATGATTTGCTTAAAATTTTGCAAATAGCTTAAGGACTATATTATGTAGTTTCTGAATTAAAAAATAAGTTGTTTTTGTATACATTCTGTAAATTTTTGGATTCTACTGATAAATAACAGAATTTTTCAAATTTTTTTTTTCACATTACGAAGCACTAAAATAACCATAATATATATCTAAAGGAATCGATTATGTATTTCCTTACTACTGAACTCTCTTAGAACTTATAGACAGATTATTATAACAAAAATATGCATTAAATTTAATTTATGAAATTTTTCGTCAGAAAATTCTATCATATTCTATATTTGAAAAAATAGTATCTAAAGATGTGAAACAGCAATAAAACGTGTGTAAATACAATTATAAAAATCAATGTAACTTCTTAAAAAATTGACTTAGAAACAAAATTCTAATTGCTTTATGAAGAAACCTATCCAAGAATTAAGGATATTAAATTTTTTTTAATTTATGGTTTCTCAAACAAAAAAAAAATCAACTTTTTAACGTAGTCATCTTTTCTAATTATGTTTAAAAGAAAAGTCACATATATTTAACTACTTTCTATTTTAGCTTTTTTTTACAGGAAGTTTTAAAACAAATGCATTAAAATTGCGATTATGAGAAATTAATTTAATAAGAAAGGTGCTTTTATACTTACAATGAAACGAAATGATAACAAATTTATAATCTAAATGTTCATTCATTATTGGATAGTGATGAACATTTTTATATCATTGTAAACTAAGTAATACCAGTAAAACAAGTAAACCAGATTAAATGATAGCGAGACTTCTGAAAATACTGGATTAGCAGATATTATTTTTTTAAAAATGTGATTTTAATCTCTAACTTCTATATTAAACATAAAATATTACTAAATATACTAAATAAATAAGAAAATTTCATAATATTAGAAATATTACAAAATGTTATTCTTATTCCTAATTCTTACAGCGTACATGCATTGCTTTAAAAAATGTTTTATCATTGTTTATTTGTGTACTTAAATTTTCATTATAAGTATTAAAAAACTTTTAAAGAAATTATTTTATGTAGATTTTAAACAGGTACCTATTCATTGTAGAAAAATTGAAGGTGAAATACTTGTTGTAACAATCGAAATAATTTAACTTTTTTTCAGTAATCGAGTACATAATTTTACAAAGGCTTACACTTTTTTTAAAATTTAATTTTAAAAAATTGTACTGTTAATTTGTATTACTAAACAAATTTTTTTTGTATTTAAAAAAAATTGTGTTGAAAAATTTATTTGAGTTTTAAAGTTTCAGATAAACACTGGAATTTCGTTTAATTATTAATTGCTTAAAATTCTAAAAAAAATTTTTAAAGAATCATTTTAAAGTACTCATTCCTACTTACGAAATTATTTCTGCGAAATTTGGTTTGCGAACGGGCTTCTATGGAGAGCTTTAAAATACACGTATTCTGCTTTATTATTATTAGAGTTTTCCACCTTTATATATTCAGTGGAATTTCTATTTTAAAGCTAATCGAATATTAGCATAATTGTGTAAATTTGCATAAAAAGCAGTAGCTCTTAAAGTAAAAAAAGAAATTTTGTTGTGACGTTTTATTTAATAATTATAAAAACAAGATTACGGATTTGCTTATTTACATGTTGTAAAAAAATGTCGTTTGAGTTTAGCACAGTTTGTATAATTATATTAACGTCCCGTTTTAAAGCAACATTAGGATTATTTTGGGACGAACTTCATAATTTTCAACCGGGATCAGATGGTGAGGGCGACACCTGAGCTGGCACTAAACTCTCCAAACTTCCACATCACACCACACCAGGACTGTCTTTGCAAATATGAATATATGTCGAATTGCATTGTTTAATGGCACAAGAACCAAAAACGGATATACTGCGCCATACATATGGTCAAACTAGAAAGCCAAAAGCATATATGTCGGAAATGTATGTTTATAAATTTTATTTTTCTCCTCAAAACGATCTAAATCATTGTTCCGTTATAATTCACCAACAGTTTTGATTTTTTTCACCACCAATTTTAGATTATAAAATTGTCGAAAAAAATTTTGTTCCTTCCATTTTAGCAAGCTTAATAAAAAAAAATTCTAACTGAACTCTAAAAGAAATATGTTTCGTGTTTCAGGTGCTGAATTGGAATCAATCCGAGCTCTGTTCAATGAGAAGGAAAAAGAGCTTTCGATGGCGGTGGCCAAAGTGGAGGAGCTCACGAGGCAGCTCGAAGACGTGCGGAGGGGGGACGTGACGGGGTTGAAGCATGGAACCACCCCATCCCCTGCTGCCATGGAATTTCAGAAGTTGAAGAGAGAGCTTCTGGTGAGTGAATTAATTTATGAGCAGCCCTTTGTAAATGAAGTGAAACACACTTTTATTTCAAAGTGATGATATACGCAAAGTTCAGTCCTTGCTAAGATCTTCAAAAAATAGTAATTTATGCTGAAGACAATCCTATTAAATCTTCTTAAAATCGGACCCACCAGACTAACACACAAGCATCTTCTTAATTCCGAACCAGCGCCTATATACTCGTCCTATCATTGTCTTTTAACCACTAAGCATATACTAGTGCAATGCCCTAGTTTTAGAACATTTAGACGTAACCATTTTGGTAAGAATAATATTAAATTAAAAGACTTGCTGGGTGATAATCTCCATTCAAATCTGTTTTTATTTTTACCTGACATTGCAATGGATAAGCTTCTTTGAGTGTGTTTTCGTAGCGTTTTAAATTTTTTCGCAAGTTCTTCACATTATATATTAAGATAAGTCTTGCGTTTCGCCAAATATGGCCTTTGCGCCAATAAAACAAATAAAACCAAAGTGATGATAATCTTGATCATTGTTGTATTAGGCGGGATATCTCAAAAATGCCCGTACATTTGAAAAATCATATATAAACGATTAATAACGATGTTTAGGATATCGTCCGGTTGGAGTGAACCATGTAAAGCGGTGGTTACACGACCTGTACCCGTCTGCAGACGAGAAGGCATTCCCCCTTCTATCCCTCTTGCGGTTTTCTGAACTCCTTTGATGCCTGAGCATTTTACCGACAAATTGTTGGTAGAATCGACAGGCATCAAAGGAAACCAGAAAACCACAAGAGGGGTCGAAGGGGGAGCACGTGGCTCGTCTGCAGGATGGACGCGCCGTAGGAATGCTGCTTAAGGCAGTTCTGTCCCAATCTGGGGTTAAATCTGAATGACCAGAACCCCACATTGATATTGTTGGAAAGTACGGTTGAGTCCTAAGGGTCATCACAAGTCACAGTACAACCCCTACCTTAAGAGGCAAGTCCAGTCATCGGAGGGGGATAGCCAAGCTCGGATCACTTCTTTACCTGCTAAGGTACAAAAAGCAACCACTATGCCAGAAGATTTCCATCCCCATTGTTAAGCGGCGGTCTCACGATCGGAGAAACTTCAGACGAGCCACGCGTTACCCCTTCGACCCCTCTTACGGTTTTCTGGGCTCCTTTGATACTTGATCATTTTACCGACAAATTGTTGGTAGAATCTACAGGCATCAAAGGAGTCCAGAAAACCGTAAGAGGGGTGGAAGGGGGAATGCGTGGCTCGTTTGCCGGATGGACAGGTCGTTGGAACTCGGCTTTAGATGCCCCCCGGAAGGATACTTGATTAGTCCTACCACTAACCTCCGACACGCCACGAAGGCACACGGATACACCACGAAAAACTGACTGACCGGACCGTTGCAACAGCAACACTGGTGGGAACTGTGGTTGAGTCATAATGGCCATCATTGGCCACGGTGCAACCTTCCCCGTAGGGAATACGTCCCGTCATCCATTGGAGGGTCACACCCTCAGCTATTAAGCCGAGGTCTAATGACCTGTCCATCCGACACGCGTTCCCCCGTCGACTCCGGCGGTTTTCTGGGCTCCTTTGATACCTGCCCTTTTTACCGACAAATTTTCGGTAGAATCGACTGGTATCAAAGGAGCCCAGAAAACCGAAAGAGGTTTCGAAGGGGGAACGCGTGGCTCGTTTGCCGGATGGACAGATCGTTGGAACTCGGCTTTATTGCACCCATAGGATTGGCGCGTTCCAACCACCCTACCGGAAGAATTTCATCCTCAATTACGAGGTGCCCCTCGGAGGTCAAGGATACTTGATAAGTCCAACAAGCTCAATAACGGCCAAAGATGCTTTTTCCAACAAGAAAACATAAAACGCTAGTAGCAAAACACAGATGAGGCATGCACAAAGACAACTCTTGCAGAAATCAATAGTAGTCACACACAATCTTCAAATCCTTAATAAATTATGGAACAGCACGATAGCGTTCTGAATGTAGCTTGAGAGCGTGCTCCGCGATCAATTGGCCAAAGGTTAAATTCAATAGACTCGATCGCCGTAGCTCTTTCACGTTTTTATAATACCATTGTCTAGTTTATTTTAGTTATATTAACGTCTTGTTTTAAAGCATCAATAGGGCTATTTAAGGATGGATCTCGTAATTTTGAACCGAAGACACCTGAGTTGGCACACCCCCTCTTCAAACTTCCACATCGCACTAGTGGGAGGGCGTATGACCCCGACGCATTTAACATGCACCAAATCCGCGTGCACGATTATTCATATTTGGAATCAGGCCTCAAACCTGAAACCCTCCACTTTTGGAGCCTAGACGTAACTACAAGGTCCCTCTGAAAAAAAGACGGTATTTTCAAAACTCAACAACTGATACATACAAACATCAAATCTCTAATAAATAGCAGTACAGCACAATAATGCTCTAATTGCAACTAGAGACTCAACCACCTTGCCAAAGGATAAATTCAGTAGACTGATTCGCCGTAACTCTCTCGAGTTTTTATAATCTCCTTGTCAGAATATAGGAATTTCTAGAAAAATCTGCCACATCCGGTTTTTAATAGAATTGTAGCCATAAATCTTGTATTTTCGAAAACCTTCATTTTGGTCACTAATTATTTGTAAAGTCATGTTGGCTATTAATCTGATATTGTATTAGCATTCATTATAATATTTGTCAAACTATCTTCCTTACTATTGCGCTAATTGCACAGGAAAGCAATATTATAGGTTCGTAATAGTGTAAAGATTTGGGGAGAACACTTCCATTTCTTTATAATAAAGATCTTGGAACCGTTAGTTAAATTGCTATATATCAAATGATGTCAAGCTTACATTTTCATTGCTTCTTTTGAAAATTGGAGCTCAAAAGAGCAAATTTTTCTTTCCGTCCCATCTTGGTAAGTTAACACACGCTATTTACAGGCCTTTTATTTCTTCAAATAACTAGCAAGCTTCTTTTCCTAAGGAAGTAGCAGAAAAGAGACATATTTGTTTTAAAAACCATAAAGTGTTATTTGAAGCAAATGATTCGATTAAAGTGCAGGAAGTAATTATCTTTTTAGATAGTATATTTGCTCAAGCAGTGATGAAAATGATATTTCCAAGACACAGGAAATTAAATTTACCAGCGTATTTGTCTTTGGCAGAGGAAATTCACAAGAGATAAATACAAAAGCACTTTTTCTTACGTATTTTTCTTCTAAGATTACTGCAAACACATTTGTAATTAATTATGACAACTTTCTTTGATTTTTTGATGCAAGACTTTTATAGAAAAATTTCGTTTGTAAGTGTTTCAACGTTAGGTGAACTCACTTGTATAGTAGTGATTTTTTGTTAATTAATCGATTACTTACTTTGTTAGTGTTTCAACGTTAGGTGAACTCACAAACTTACTTGTATTGTAGTGATTTCTTGTTAATTAATCCATTACTTGTAATTTCTTATTAATTAAGTGATTTCTTGTTAATTAAACTTACTTCTACAGTAGTGATTTCTTGCTAAGTAATCGATTACACGTGCCGTAAAAGATTTATATATTTATTTGCGTGTATAATATTGTCAGTGTTATTATTTTTCTTCCAAGATAATTGCAAACACATTTGTAATTAATAACGATAACTTTCTTTGAATTTTTGATACAGAACTTTTATAGAAAAGTTTCGTTTGTTAGTGTTTCGACGTTACGTGAATTCACTTGTATAGTAGTGATTTATTGTTAATTAATCGAATACATGCCGTAAAAGTTTTTTACATTTTATGAAAACATTGACTTTCATAATTACGTAAAATATTTTAGTGTATATAATATTATCAATGTTATTATTTATATTATGCCATTTTTACCATTTCAGTACCGATCCAAACTCAATGAGCAACAAAACGCCCGAATAGCTCAGCAGCGAGAAACCTTGGCGAGGCGTCAATCGGAAATTTCCCAGATGGACCAAAGGATCGCCGAATTGCAACAGCGTCTTCAGAGGAAACGGCTACTCAACCAACAACTGAGCAGCCAACTCCACTTGGCCACTCGTAGCCGACCGCGGACCAACATCGCTGCCGTAGAGCCCCTCAAAAGGGCCGCCCAGGAAGTCGAGCTCATCAGGGACGACCTGAAAGTGCCCAGTGACACTGAGTTCACCCCCAACAAGAAAGATCCAAAATATCAAACGCTTCCGTACAACACCAAATTCCCTCTTGGCAATAACGTTGACAGTAATCAAAAGACAGTTCACGTAAATGGTAACGGAAGCGATGAAAAGCAACATATCCTGCAGAATGGGGGGCCGCCACCGTACCCTGAACCCCCCAGTGTCCATTCGTTACCAAATAAATCGATGCCACCTAGAAGCAGCGATGCTCTGTCGCCTAGACCTTTTGTGTCGGCGTCCAGCAATTCAGCTGCAAGGGGTCCTCAGCAAAGGATAACGACAACGTCTTCGAATGGAATCACGACAGTATCAGGGAGTACCAATGTAAGTATGCAATCAAGCTCTTGTAATACACCTGATTGTACGTAATTGCATAAAAAAGGAACAAATTACAATAAATCTGATTGTACGTAATTGTATAAAAAAGGAACAAATTACAATAAATCTGATTGTACGTAATTGTATAAAAAAGGAACAAATTCCAATGCACCTGATTGTGCGTAATTGTATACAAAAGGAACAAATTCCTATATAACTGATTGTACGTAATTGCATACAAAAGGAACAAATTCCTATATAACTGATTGTACGTAATTGCATAAAAAAGGGACAAATTCCAATACACCTGATTGTACGTAATTGCATAAAAAAGGAACAAATTCCAAAAAATGAGGTTTGAGACATTCTGCTTCCATAACGTTTTACAGAAAAAGAATCCTAGCACCACTAACTAACAATAAATGTATTTTTTAAAGTTAATCTAATACTATAATACGAGGAATGGTTGCCAAGTCGAAAATCGCCCCAGAATTAATAAACTCCGGTAAACTTGGGGGTCTGGGGTTTTTGGCCATGAGGAATCGATTGGCGCCGGTTTTGAAGCGCTACGATCGAGCAGTTCGGAGTTACAGATAGGATATTTTCAAACTTTATTAGTTCACCATAATGGCTGCTTAAATTTTCAAGCGGTAACGTGCTGCCATCTACAGCCAATATGGCGAACTAATAAAGTTTTATGTTTATGCTGTTATAGGTTTATAATATGTTTCCTATGTATGTATATATGTTTGGTTTTTCTAAATAAATTTGTCAAAAATATTGAACTTCAACACACTTCAATCTTTACCTTTGCTCTACCTTTGTATAGAATAGTTCCCTTTCCAAACTCTAACTTTGTTTAGAATAGTTTACAATGGTGCACTTTAACCGGTTATCTTTTCACCAATGGTTTCACAAATTTTCTTATGGCATGTATTGTTTTGATAAATCACAATTGAAAATTTAAATCTTCGAGTTAGCTTCGATACCTGTTTTCTCCGAGCGGAGCTCGGTCACCCGCTGGTTGTAATAATATAAATATCCTTGCTATGTACAAAAGTTATACAAAATACTGCATTTGATTCAATTTTCAAAAGCAAGTTATTCACATTTGATGTATTCAATATATATATATATAATTTAGTTTCTGATCGCTTAATTACGTCCAGTTCTTTATTGTTCCATTCTTAAAATGTGCTGATATTACCATCAATAATTCCTCATCATCAACTGCACCATCAGTAATGCTGATACGATAATTAACGGAATACCATCATTATATGAAGATATTCCGTCCAATTTAACATGGTATATCCATATTACCAAAGACTGTCTTTACAAATTATTGTTTTCATACCTCTGTGTGATCTAATGGTAGTAATAATGCTCTAACATAAGCATTTGGGTTTTAAAAAATTGATTAATGAACCTTGCTTAAAATCTTGAGTGTCTAAGCTAGGTAAATCCTTTTAAATACAGTCTTTCATTCCAGTATCATCTTAGTTTGGTATGAGGCAGAACAAATCTAGACTCTATTAATCCTTCTGAACTTCAATTATTTAGAATAATAAGACTGCCGAAATTCGTTAACAAACACACTCATTAAAATGTATCTATATCAAATGATATTCATAATAATAAATTATTATATAAAGTTGTCACCTATGCCACCATAATTTTTTCAATTATAGGCCGATATTACTTATAATTATGATATAAAGTATCTATATCATACCTATAATTGGAAGATTATGATATAAAGTATATCATAATTTTTCAATTACAGGTCAATATTACTTATAATTATGATATAAAGTAATATCGACCTATAATTGAAAAATGATATAAAGTATATAATAATTTTGTATCAATGCATTGTAATTTTGTAATAATTTTGTAAAAATGTATCAATAACAAATGATATTGACAATAATAAATTATGATATAAAGTTGTCACTTTTGCTATTATAATTTTTCAGTTACAGGTCGATATTACTTATAATTATGATAAAGTAATACCGACCTGCAATTGAAAAATTTATGATATAAAGTACGTCATAATTTTTCAATTATAAGTCGATATTACTTATAATTAAGATGTAAAGTAATATCGACCTATAACTGAAAAATTATATGAAGTATGAGTAAAGTAATATGAAGTATGATAAATTATGATATAAAGTATGTCATATTTTTTCTCATATAGGTCATTACATCACAACCCAAATCTAATTCCATCGGCCCTCCGTCGACGGTGAGATCCAAAACTCCAGTGAGCTTTCCTAACCATCAAGTTATTCTGCCCCCAACAGTGATGACCTCTGGTCAGTCAGGCATCCCACGAACCATACCTCAGACCCCGGCGAGGCAGCATCCAGCACCGAGCTATAGCTACGCTCGAGCGAGGAGTAACGAAAACGCGTTGGCCAATCAGAAGCCGGCTGTTCCTCCGAAACCTGGAACTCCCAGAAAGCCAGTTCTCCCACCACGCCAACTGCACGGTGCTGTGCACACGCCACCTAAGCCAGACACGGTGGATCAGGCTCTTTCTGTCTTGAAAGGCGATATTCGAAGTTCTGACAGTCAACGGTAAGTTCTTCTGAATTTGATCTTATTTTATTCGTTTCTGTTAACATCTACACAAGTACGAATCCATTTAAGCATATTGCGAACCACAGGCAAATGTGTTAATCAGGGTAAAAATTGGAAATATTGTAAGCGAAATACGCTACCCTAAATATTTGATTCTAACAATATTCTCTTTTTCCCTTGAATTATATATGAAATTAATTTTTTAAACCCTTCCTTCTCGCTCCCGTAAAAATGACGGGGTGAAATTTCTACCTCTATTTCTCGCGCCCATGATATTTGCGGGTTGGCCTATTCAAAAGCAATGCGCCAAAAATATTTAAACAATCTATTTCTTATGCCCAGAATCATGTTTATTACTCAAAATATACACCAGGTGGCTTCCCTAGACTATTTGCAATGTTTTTAGAGATAGACAATTTATTTTAAACTAGATGTCAGCAGAAAGGAAACTATTGTCCTGATTGTGATGTTGGCCTATGCATCTCATGCTTTAAAATTTATCACACAAGAAAAAATGACTAGTATTTATTTACATTATGTGTAATTCAATAAAATTATCTTTGAATACTTAAAACACATATTTTTTCTTTTCTCTCTTTGTTGGAAAGCTAACATTCAGTCATAATAACCCTGATTGTTGGTTTTTCCGATTTTTATTATTATTTTTTTTTATTTCAAGCTGAAAATGAACTAAAAAATTAAAACTGAATGCAAATATTGTACATTCACTCAGTTTTTGTATAATTTTCTTGAATAAAAAAATAGGGACTTTTATGACCATTTTCTTCAAAATTATGCGACCGTTAAGGGGTTAAGATGTTATCTATAGATGCTTTGAATATTTGTAAAAAACATTTAACTTACAAGCATCAATGTATAATATTCCTTCCATCATCTCAAATTCTAGATTAAACCTTATGACTAATATATCTGTGCCATGCTTATAAAACAGTTGGCAAATCGAAAACAATATTTTTCATTTAAAAACTTCCCATCTTAATTTCCTTTCAGCCAAGTTCCTCCGTCAAGCCTGCACCAACGTCTCGCCCCTTCAGTATATGGACACCATCCTCCACCAAAAGGCGAATCATCAGACGCCAGTTCCAATTCGACCGAAAATGAGGCGCGGAGCTCTCCGCAGAACCGTCTTCCTGTGAACGGCAACATCGCCAACCACAATGCAGAGAGCAATAACGTGCACATATCGCTGAACCGACGCATCGGCATGCCGCCCGCCTTTTACTTCCCAGAGAACCAGACCCCTCCCTCCGATCTGAACGGAACGGACCCTTCATCCATGGCCAAGCGCCGGCCGTTCTCGCAGGAGGAGATGCAACTGCTCAAGCTGGAGATACCGTCATCAGAGAATGAGATGCATTCGCCAAAAACCTCATCCAACAGCGTGGCCGAGAAAACCAGTAAGGAATTTCAATCTCTTAACAAATTATTGACGGTCTTTCTGTCTGTCTGGGGCCGCGGTGGCCTGGTGGTAAGGTCTGAGCTTCGGAATTGGAGGATTTCAGGTTCGAAACTCGATTTCACCGAAGAACCGCTGTGTAAGGGGATCTCTTGCACGTTAAGTCTATCAAGCCAAACGACCTCACTCTGGTGTGGTGAGGATGTTTGGAAAGTGCCATCCTTGCCACCTGACCGCCATTCAAAATGATGAGGTCCGTCCCAAAATAGCCCTAGTGTTGCTTCAAAACGGGACGTTAATATAACTAAACTAAACATGTGTCTGTTTGATATAGCATATCTTGTCTAGTCTCTTAATATTGTTAGTTTCTCTTAGATTTTAAAATGAATTAGCTAGAGGACATTTTGCAGGGCGGACCGCTGTGGACTGTTGGTAATGTCTCAGTTTCGGAACCGAAATGGTTTCAGGTTCGAGACCCGATTCCATCGAAGAATCGTCGTATAAGCGTGTCTGGTGCACGTTTAATCTCTCTAGGCAAACATCTTTCCATAAGTGTGGTGTGGAGAAGGGTGCCAGCTCAGATGTCGTCCTCATTAACTGTATTCAAAATTACGTGGTTCGTCCCCAAACAACCCTAGTCTTGATTTAAAACGGGACTTTAATATAACTAAACAAGCAAACAAAAGCAGGGCGGACCTCGTAAATTGGAATTGTAGTTCAGGTAGCTAGAAGGACACCTTAAGTATCATTCTCCATACTTTTACGCCGCATCAGTTTGAGGACATCTGACTTCAGTAAATTTAATGTGCATCCGATTCAAATATTCGTCATACGTAAAATTCGTGTTTTAAACCTGAAAAAATGATGCAAAAAACATATCATCATACCGTCGCATGTAGTTTTTCCGGGATTTTTTAATATCTGTTTATTTTGCGGTCAGCTTGCTGGAAGCTGTCGATCGACGTCCACAGGAGAGATTGGTCCTACAATGGGTCAAATGGCAGATTTACGACTATAACCATAACGGCAACGGGGCTTAAGATATTAGTGTCTGATGATTGTTTTCCTTAAAAATTATTATTTTGTATTTTTTTGTTTTTACTATTTTCCCATAAAATGAATCTGCGAAAGTTTATATTCGAAACTGATGTGTGAATTGAAAGAAATTATTAACCCTCTAACTGATCAACCCGTGATTTTTACAGGCTACTCAAATGTATCAAAATCTGCTAAACCCGTGATTTCCGCTGTCATGTATTTTTCTTCCTTTATTGAGAAGCGCATCCCGTTTTTTCCCTGTTTAACCATTGCAATAAGTTATTTACAGTATTAGACGTTTAACTTACATTTTGATCAACAGATGTCGTTTGTTGTCATCTAAATTGCGGCATTTGAAGGCACGTGGTGTTACCTCTGAGATTGACTGTTTCGTCATTCTGCAAGCCACATGCCACTTACCCCCGTAAACAGAGAACCTCGAAGACAGTGCTGTTTTCTGTTCAATAAACGATGCAAATGGGGGGGGATTCTCAAATAAACAAGAATCTGGTGCAAAGACTGTCTTGAACCTTGTTTTGAATAACATCATACTAAACTGCATTTCCAAGGTTCTTTTCCTCAATGCTTTGTTTTCATAAATTTCATGCACTTAAATTTTTTATATTATGCAATAAATAGAAATTAACTGTAATTCAACTGAAATTTATTTAATTTTTTTTTTTTTGGCAATAATATCTGAAATAGATTTTTCTGGCAACTTAGTTTCTCATGATAAAACATAAAATCTATATTAAAAAAATATTTTCTAAAAAGAAAAAAAAATGAAATTTTTTTTCAATTCTCCAATATATATAATCTTTAAATATACAAAAAAAAAAAAAATGTGAAACGTGTTCGGTCTACAAATTGAGGGTATTTTAAGTCAGAGGGTCAAGGGTATTTTAATAATTACTTCTAAAACAATGTTTCAAAGATTCTCAATAATAGTCAACGGCCCTTCTAACCTTTTTCATTCATTTGTCTGTTTTCAGAAGACCAAGACATCAAACCTTCGTCTCCAGAATCCCCCTCTGAGCAATCGGGGAGCAGCTCTGTGCAGTCGTCCTCCCTGTCGCCCGACTCCACTGACCGGAGCGCGTCGGATATCGAGCAGTTCTCCGACAAGCCGAACGTGGGGGCGGCCATGCGCAGGGTCAAGAAAGGGAACCTGAAGACCAAAGGAGCCGCCAAAAATCCCCGACGCGTCAGTTTTGATCCTTTGGCCCTTCTTCTGGACGCTGCGCTCGAAGGAGAATTAGAGCTTGTCAAGAAGACTGCAAAAGAAGTGAGCTTGATATAAGCACTTTTCCTGTTTTATTTCTTGGTTTTTTAAACTACGTTAAGGCCTTATCACACGGCGAAATATCGTCCGCATTTTTCGTCATCGACAACTTTTTTTAACCAGCTTGAAAATGCCGACGATCGTGACGAAAATATTGTCTGCAAACGAAATTCAACCAATCATGTGAAACTTTAAAGTAACGTCAATTTCATTGCCGTTTGCTGACGAAAAGTGCGGACGATATTTTGTTGTGTGATGCCTTTATAGGGATATCTTTAAAAAGTGGAATAATCTTTTATTTCCTCAAATGTTGCACCTATGTACTCCCAATTGCTTAATTTCATTAAATAGGATGACAAATTTGATAATAAGAATTCATCTCTTGTGGTGTTTGATGAGAAGCTTGAAAAAATGAATTGGTTATTTTAAATATATAGATTAATAAATAATTTTTGAACTTAATAAATATCTTGTATTTTAGGTTCCGAATCCCAGTGCAGCGAACGACGAAGGAATTACTGCTCTTCACAACGCCATCTGTGCTGGCCATCTGGAGATTGTGAAGTTCCTGGTGGAATTCGGATGCGATGTGAACGCTCAAGACAGCGACGGATGGTACGCATACACACGTTTGTCTCTAAAAATCATTTGCTGACTAGTGTTATTGACAGAACAGAATTTCATTCCGTTACAAAAATCATTACTCCGGAACGTGTGCCAATCCTTAAGTATTGTTAATTGTTCAGAAATGACAATCTTTAATCCTCGCAAGTATGTTCTATCTTAACTCTACGAGTGCTGAAAGGCTTCAACCGCCCTTTCGATGGAATAACGGTGGACGCTCGAGATTCGTGTACTAAACGAATATTTGTATATCACTGAAAAAAAAACACATTTCCCTCTCTTTAAGTTGGATTGATTGTGTAGTGGTAAGTTCATAAGCCAAATAGCAACTTCCTGACCAGAGTGTATACTTTCGTCTAGCTGTTAAGTTACGCGACTGCGGACCCAATGGTACTGAGCTCAGACTGCAAGAATGCACATGGTTCTGTATTAACAAACGTAGCCTTCGTGGTGCCCTCTATCGGTAGCACCATAACGTTTAGTACGGTAAAAGCATTCGTAACTCGCCAAAAACACTTGGTGTGATAACATCGTTCGTCTCACATCCAACTAAATGAGGAGCAATAATGTGGTGGTAAGTTCATAAGCCACATAATAACTTCCGGACATGAGTGGGCATTTTTGTTTAGGGGTTATGTTACGCGGCTACGGACCCAATCATCCCGAGATCGAATATCAAGAAAGCACAATTGTATATCCAAATCGCCTGGTTATAAACAAAAACTTGTAATATATAAAACAAAAACGTTAATGTATAGAACCAAAATGTTTTCAAATTTGCACTTGAACTACCCAACTTAATAAATCTTAGTATGAAATTATTTGATTGCGTAACCGCAAAGCGACATTCAAATTTATTATGCATTTGCAAATGCTGGAGAAGTTGTAGATTGATTAAGCTCTCACGTACTTTTTAAATTTTGCAAATTTTTGCATGACATGTGATGTATGCAAACCTTCCATACCTTACATAAAGAAAAAAAAATCTAAGTAATGAACTTTGTTTGGTATGCATACTAAATAAAATTTTCGCATTAAATCATCATCAGATCATAAATAACGCCATCTGTCGTTTTCTGAAATGGAATCGGAAATATAGCTTTACGAACTTGTGATGGTAAGTTCATGAGACAGGCAAGAACTTCCAGACCAGAGTGTACACTTTTGTCCTGGGGTTTTGTTACACGGCTGCTGACCCAATGGTCCCGAGATGGTACCTTAAGAATGTACAAACTATATTAGTAAAGCATAGCATTGAAGAAAGACCCATATTCTTGATTATTTTAATCTAATTTTGTGTAATGTATTCACTAATTCTTGAACACCCTGTATAAGTTTTTCTATAATGGCTTAGAAGTAAGTTTTTGGACTATGTTTAAAATGAAAGTCCTGTTCAAATGTCTGTTCACCTTAAAATACATTGACTTCAATATTGAGTGTAAGTACCTTGATGTTGTCCTTGATAATTATCCTCTCATGTCACAGGACACCTCTTCATTGTGCTGCCTCATGCAATAATTTGGCTATGGTGAAGTACTTAGTAGAAAGAGGGGCCTGCATTTTTGCCACGACACTCAGCGACCATGAAACAGCGGCTGAGAAATGTGAGGAGGACGAGGAAGGTTTCGACGGATGCTCTGAATACTTGTACAGTAAGTACACATTTGAATTATTATCTCGTTTGTTTGATAAATTGAGTGCAGTAACATTGATGATTAGCTGCCTTTGTTGATCAGTTGGTTCGCCACGAATATTGGTTATATTTAATTTAAATCTAATCTATTTTACATAATATTTGTGAATCCTTAAATAAAGAAAGTTAAGTATCAGATTGCAGTATATGTTATTTTACAATAGTACTGTTGAAATATAATTACAAACTACTTCTGGCATTTTTGTTCAAATTCGATATATTAGTTGTTTAAACTATTAAAGAAAATTTTAATAAGAAATTTAAAGATATGCATAAGTGGAAAATGTGATATATGAAAATATATATATAATTTGCATTCTATATATATATATATATATAATTGCCTGGAATAACCTTGCTGATGATTGGGGGCTGTCATAACTTTTTTTTAAATCTAAAATAATGACATTAATCTCCGAAATAATGACATGTGATGTATCTTTCGATTTGTCAATCATTCAGTCTTAAAATATTGTTTCAAATGCTTTTACTGCAATTTAATTATATGTTTGTTAGTAATTATTTTAATATTAGCTATATTACTTATTTTTCTTAAACAGTTGAATTAATCTGTATGAATAAATAAGATATATTAACCACCTGCTGAATCATATGTTTAAAAATGGTTTATTTATAATCATTTATCCTTAATTTTAACTCCATAACATGTGGGTAGCGGTCATATCAGATTTGTAGCTAAGAGTGAAATGGAACTGTTTTCTGATTTTGCCCTGGGCGCCATTATATATAAGTACTTCTCAGCGAGTATTGTTAATTTAAAATATTTATAAAATGAGTTGGTACCTTAACTTTTGAATAATAATGTATTTCCTTTCCGGTGGTGTTGACGGAATTGTGCCAATGTATTGGTTGAATTCCGCCAAGGATCAAACCTGTGATGTTTGGGTTTGAAGTCCAGTAACTTAACCTTGTTACCGGCTTATTTAGATGAATCCTTGACATTGGTCCTTGGCGGAACACAACCTACACATTGACACGATTCCGCCAACACCACCGCCAAAATGATAACGTCGGACGATAAACCTTCAAACAGCTGTCGTGACGCCACCTACCCGCAGCAAACACAAAGTAGTTAGACTCACTTGACGCAGCAGAAACTCTTCGCTCGCCATAACGCTTGGCGGTATCGAAGTACTCTCTTCGCTCGCCTTGACGCTATAAAAATCGTTCGTCTCTACAGACTCACTGGTAGGGGAGTATTGTGTTAACATCTTAATACAATGTTTTCTCTCTTTCTTCCAGGTATGCAGGAGAAGCTGGGCATCCTGAACGCCGGTGTGGTGTACGCCCTGTACGACTACGACAGTCAGAACCCGGACGAGCTCTCCTTCAGGGACGGCGACCAGCTGGTGGTGCTGAGGAAAGGGGACGACCTGGAGAGGGAGTGGTGGTGGAGCAAGCTCAACGACAGGGAGGGATACGTGCCAAGGAACTTGCTTGGGGTAATAAACATTTCTTGCTTGTCATTAAACAAACACTTCATTTATGTTTTAAATGTGCCAGCTGTCTTACAATTTCAAAATATTCAATGTAGAATAAGTTCAATAAAATAAGTTTAAATCAAAGAATGAATGAAAGTAATGGTTAAAGAATGGTAATTAGTAAAATCGTACTGATAAAAATTAATAGATTTAAAGTACTTAATAATATAATAACATATATAAACCTAAGACAAGGTCCCTATTAAAGTTGTAGAACAACTTTGTATATTTGAATGATTTGAGGTAGGTAAAATTTGAATAACATTTGCAGTAAGAATGGAAACCCTCGTTATGCAACATAATCAGTGAGTTTCGCAATTTATTGTCAAGTTTGGGTAACTTAGAAAAGAAAACTATATTTATCATATTAAAATTAAATACATATTTTTTTTATTTTTCATAGTAAAACTTTAAAGCAGCACATAATGTGATCTTATTGTGATATTATAACCAAAAACACATAATGCATTTGTTAAGCCGGCGACTATATTAAAAAGTCAATTTTTTTAAATGTGAAGATATGATTTTTTTTAAAAACTTAATACTCAATGCTTGAAAAAGTTTCTTTATGAAGTTTTAGAATTTTATTTTTAAGTCTTATTTTTTGCAAATCAACACTGATTTTTATGTATTTACTTACATTTTAATTCTATTTTACATCTTTAGATGCTATTTTCTGTAGAATTTTCTTATGAAAAGCTTACATAAAAAATCAATTCATAATTTTTGTTCAAATTGCATATAGTAATTTCTTAACATGTTCTTCAGTTCCTGCACCAGAGAATAAGTAATTTAAAAAAAATTGAAACTTTCATGTTATTTATCAATCAAATTCAATATTTAAAGAGTGAATCAAAATGTAATTTATTTTTTGGATCAAAATGCAACTTATTTTTTTCATAAATCAAATAATATATTTCTTAAACTATCTTGAAAATTTTAAGCAAATCACTTTATAAACTTTTAAACTTGAAGATTTTTACGTTGTGCATCTTTTTATGCAGAAAAATTTCATTTTTTTTTTTCCTAATTAAAATACTTTTGCCATTTATCTGGTATATTTTAATTTCAATGATATTTTTTTTAAATCTTTTTTATTCAAATATCCAAAACTGTAATTATTTTGGAACATTTTTTTAATATACAATGCCCTCTTTGCATATTATTTTAAAACTATAGTAAATAATTTACAATGTGTAATTTTTATTACAGCTGCATCCTCGAGTAACAGTGAAAAAAGAACAATAGCAGTAGTATTTCACTCATCTCACTACTCTCAAGTGACCTTGAAAGCAGTTCGAGATGCACCCCCCACCCCAGAGCTTCTGTGAAGCATCTTGCACCACAAAAAGGAGGTCTTTTGTGTCATGGATATATCATCATCATTGCGAGCATATCGCTCAGCTCTTTCATCTATCAGAGTTGAATCGATATTATTATTTGTTGTTACTTTTTATCAATTCTGCAAACGCTAACCTAGCTTTTGTGCCTAGGATTTAGATGTTTGTAATATTTACAATGTTATTGTGCAATATATGTGTGTGATGATAGCATGGAATTATTATTAATAATAATCTAAATTGTTTTTTGATAAAATATTTTAGAAAGAACTTATTTTATGAACAATTAAAAAAGTTAGATTATAAGATATCTCTTAGCATTGATTCTAATATCATATATGTGTAGTTTATTCCTATAATTATGTTTCAATTATTGAAATATGTTTATCCAATTTCAAATATTCAGATGTGTTTATTTCAATTCGAGCATATCATATTGTGCTAGCTTCAAAAACATATCTTGTCAAAAGTTCCTTAAGTTTGTACTCAAATTTTAATTTGAAAACATATCATCTACATCAATTTTTGAAAAATATGAAAATTTGTAGGGAAATAGGGAAATAATAACTAAATGTAGTATCATTTTAGCTGTTATAACTGTTTACTCAGTGATTATTAATAATCACAAAAAAGAAAAATTACTTAATTTTAATTCATTTTTCACACATTTCGTCTGTGACAAAAAGATCCCAACTCCATTTTTGTGTGTGTAAAATATACAGTTTTTGTATGATATGTGTGTATACATAAATTGTTTAGATAGAAGCAATATTGCTTTCTCTTTTTTTCCCCCTAATCTTTATTTTCTAAGATGCAATAATTTCCTAGTTTAGGGTTATGACCCATTTTTCTTTTTGTAATAAAAAAATCAAAATAAACTACTAATTTGTAGTAGTAATTTCTATTTGTAAATTTATTTGTTATTATTTTTTTAAGTACAATTCTATTGATTCAGGGCTCTTTTTTTTCTTCTTGATAATGAATAAAATTGTCATGAATTAAAAAAAAAAAATGTAGGCTTAGAGAAAAGACTTTAGCTGCATTGAATATGAATGAAATGATTCATTTTATTTTTGAAAAATCATACAATATGCATGTTTGTAACATATCAGTATAAGAGAGTGTAGTGTTAACTGTACCTGTGTAATTGTACAGCATTTATGGAATATTTTGCATGTGTACATACTGCTGATATGTTATCAGAACAAATATTTTTCTATATGCATCTAAATAGTTGAGTAAGTGTACATATGTTTTATGAAGACCTTTTGTTAGGTATTCCGTCCATGCTATAAAGTGTTGAATAAAGTTCGTTGAAAAATACCTGTCGATCTTTTTATTTAATTTAATGATTATTCATTGTCGAACACTTCCAAAACGTTCAATTTAAGGGGGCAGTAGACTTTGATATAAGTAACAAATCGATAGAAACAGGGAATTTTATTTTTATCGTTTCCTCACAAAAATATGTGTTTATATCCAACCAAAATAGTGGCGTAAGATAGATTGTTCAATAAAATGAATATTTCAAAGACCAAAATTTAAAAAGTACATTTTAATAACTTTCTTCAAAATGATATTGTAATTAGATTTAAACATCTTTTAAATGTTCTAGGTGTCTTAATTTTTGAACGAATTAAATAGAATTGATAATAAAGATTTTGGCTATACATCTAAAGGGAATTAAGTATACATTTATATTTTGAGGTATCTTTTTATAGTTAAAAGTAAATTTTAGTTCCAAAAAAAATTCTTATGAAATTCAGTGAAAAAAAAATTCTTATGAAATTCAGTGAAAAAAAAAATTCTTATGAAATTCTTTAAAAAATTCTTATTTAAATTCTGTAAGTGGTGGATAAAATTATTTCTTTAAAATTAACATTCATTTGGAAGTATAAAATCATACACAGTTTTATTCTAAATAAATTTATATTGAATAATATGGAAAAATTATTAAAAAAATTATACATCTTTTAAATTTAAAAATAATATTTCATTTCAAATTTTTTTTTTTAAAAAAAAAGGAACTTTATTTATTTATATATATGCCTAATAAATTTCACTAAGTGAAAAATTTGCAAAAATGCCTGATTAAGTCCACTGTCCTCTTAACATGCTTAATTGACTCAGAGTAAAATACTTAATAATATTGGAATTATGTTAAAAGTTTTGTTTTAAACAGTGTTCAAAATACTAATTTACACTTTGTAGTGATGTGCTATATGATACAAATACTAGGTTATTAAAAGCAATTGCATCAATTCAACCTTTTTATTCTAACTATTAGAATATTTAATTTGAACACAATATAAAAGTTTAGTTTGGACATATGTTGATTGGTTGTTATTTTTTCTAATTTTATTTGAGTAATTTTGTTAAAATATAAATATTTCATATATTTGCTTTTTGATAAGTATATCAAAAACATATGACTGAAGCTATAAAATTACAGAAGATTTACTGATAATTATTAAAATTACTGATGATTTTTAGTCAATAATGAAATGTACGTATTTATTAAAAATAATTATTATAACATATTAAAAGGAAATATAAATCCATACTGTATAACATTAAAAATTTTATTTTATATTACTTATGATCAGGAACATATCATTACTAATGGATTTTTCAACATTCATAAAAATTATGCATTTAATAGTAATATTAAAAGTTCACGGTAAATACTTTAAAGTCATGATATTTTCTTATTTGTAGACTTAGACAAAATTTATTTGGCAACTACAGAAGATGAAACAAGAGGCCAGATGCAACTACATAATCGAAAATTCTCCACTGCTATTGTATATCACTTTCTTCCACAAAACATTGTAAGACCTCTTCACAGTCACTGCATTAGTTCATGCTTTGTTGCTTAGAATTCAAAACATTAAACATTCTAAGGGCTTTTACTCTTTACAAATCTTATTCTTATTCATCACTATGTATTAAAAAGGAATATTTTTAAGTTTTTTTATTTAATCTCTCTATCAGTTGCTTTATGTAGAAAATTCTGACTATTGCAAATCACTTTCTTAAAAAAAAAATTCAGTCTATCGCATATGAAAAAATACATAATTGAAATTTAAAAGTAATTTACACAAAATAGTAAATAAAATGACAAAACTTCTGAAATAATTTAAATAATAAATATTAATAAAATAATAATTAAATTAATTTAAATAATTTAATTTAAATAATAATATTAAACTTTTTTTAATTATAAAATTTTTTTAGAATAATAAAATATCACCTATGCAAATAATAATTAATTAGGAGTATTACTAAAAAATAATGTCCAGAAATTAATTTAGTTGCGTAGTTGTAAAATCACCTATGCAAATAATAATTAATTAGGAGTATTACTAAAAATAATGTCCAGAAATTAATTTAGTTGCGTAGTTTAGAAGCGTAGTTGTAAGTTGCAAAAGTTCGATCACATGACTTTTATAATTAAATGAAAGCTTAAAATAATTTGCAAAATACTGCAAATATATATCAAAAGTCTCAGGGTTTTCAAAGTTATGTGACTCCCAGGTAACTATATTTTGCCTGTGTAATAAGCTAATTGTTCATGCATAATTTACTTGTAGCTATCCCTTAAAATTATTTCTTGAGGTTTAATTTCTTTAATATGTTAGACTAGGTGTTTTCTTCTTTTTGTGCTGCAGTGAAAAAAATGAACATGCACATAAAAACTAATTCATATTGGTGTGAAATATATTTTATCCATGTGTCTAAGTGAAGCCACCTCGGACAATTTCCTTGCATGTACACAAACAAAATTTAAGCTCTTTTATATTGTGCTTAAAATACTGGTTTTAACTTATTCGAAAAGAAATTTATAATTATGTACTGTTCTGAATAATACTTAATAAAACATTTAATGCACTTCAGGTATCTTACACCCTCATCATAGTCTGTCCATTAAATTGAATATTTATTGTATCTACATAAGGAAAATAATGCATGCCATGCTTACTAATATTAAACAATTCTATAAAAGCTCAATTTAATGGACTAAAGCTAACTTTAAACAGCGAATTATAAAAAATGTGAATATTCATGTTTTCAGAAACAAAAAAAAATCAGATCAATAAATTCAAAATACTTTATGCATATTTAAAAAAGACATTTCTGACAATTGTATATTTAAAGAGTAAAAAAAATTCAGAACAGTAGTTGAATTGTGTCTGTTAAATCAGGTGTTCATAGTTTTTGCTTTAATTGAAGGAATTTTAAATTTGGTTAAATAGAAATATGAATCTAAGTAGAAGTCAATAAATATTTATTTATGAAATAAAATTTCATCTAAACTGAGAATTTTGTTAAAAATAATATTTTTTAAACCTACATTATATATATATATTTTATATTGAATAAATTCAAAATATATTATGTACATTTTTTAACAAGAAAAAATTTCATACAAATGGGTATTTAAAGCAGAATTGTTTTTCGAAGAACATTAAATGAATTGTGTCATTTTAATCAAATGTTTATCATACTTACTTAACTCGTGCAATAATCCATATTACAATTTTCTTGTTTTATATTAAATAAATCTAGTAATGCTAATTTCATAGATTAAAACTGCTTTTAAATAGAGAATTATGATAAAAACAACAGTTTTTTTTATTTAAGAAAGTTACATAATTTTATTTTGTGTGGGATAAATTAAAAATATGTTATGCTCATTTTTTAACTACAAGAAAAATTACTAATATGTATGAATTTAAAGAAAAATTGTCTCCAAGACATTTCAAACTTAAGAAAGAAATCGTTTAATCAAATCCATTACACTGAAAATTAGTATTTACTGTATTTATAAATAAGCATTGCTCATTTATACAACATGTTTTTCCTTTATAAACCATTTCATCATAGCCCAGACATATTCATAACCATTATAATGAGCGAGTACTCCGCTTTAGAGACACAATTAGGTACAACTTTGATATACACCCCCAAAAATTACGCGCCAAATCTGGCACTCCCTGCGGACTATTTAGGGTTGCTGTTTCTTATTTTGGTGTTGCCAATTTAGGTTTTTTCAGCTTACCGGTTTTCTAAATTGTGTATAATCTGTTATTCAGTGACATTTATTTGTATTGTGTATGTATTCATGGTATTATTTATTCATTTTTTATGTATTCATTGTATTATTATGTATTCATTGTATTATCTTGGCGAGAAAAAAGAGGCGCCAAAAACAAATACTTTGCTTGGCGAGAAAAAAAGTCGCCAAATTTCCGATTTGGGGGTGTATATCAAAGTAGTTCCCACACTTATTTCTATTTCTCGTAAATTATTTTTGTCTCTGACATTTTTTTTATATTTTTAATTTCGAATTTTCCGGATAAGTATATATTCTGGAATTCTTTTGCCTTAGAGGACACAAGTTTCTTTTATTTTGTTTCTAGCAAATTTGAAATGTTTCAAAAATGTATAGCATATCATTGAATATGAAATAGAAATTTTAAATGATTTTGGTTTTAAAAAAATGGACAAAAACTAAATAAAGGAAAATTTAAATTCTGTGTACCTTAATACTTACCAACTTTACGACCAGCGGAAAATGCAGTCCAAAGATGAAGGGAAAAGAAAAAAAAAGAGACTTATGTGAAAGTATTTTGAGCTTATATAATTACAGAAAGAAATTTGCTGATATAGCATTTTGGTTCTGCATGCCTTAAGGTGGGTTCAGACGAGGCTTATTATTGTCCGCAATAGAAGATCACGCCTATTTCCGGAAAATCACGTGACCACAACGGGACAATGGCAAATGATTGTCCCATCGGAACAAACGTTGTCAGCGTTGTCTCAAGTGTTCACACGGGGACAATGCCGGGTCAACAGCAGAGAGACAATGTTTGCGGGCAATAAAAAGCCTCGTGTGAACCCACCTTTAGGGTCGAATGTAAAAATGAAGAATCCGCGCAATTTAAGGCCTTATCACACGGCGAAATTTCTTCATCACTTTTCCGTTTCTACCCTCAAAAACAGGTCAAGCAAGTTTCATAATCGACAACTTTTTCTAACCACCTAGAAAATGTCTTCGGAAATATTTTCCGCTAACGAAATTCAATCAATCATGTGAAACTTTAAAGTGACGTCACTTTCGTTGTCGTTTGCTGACGGAGAGTGCCGAAGATATTTTGCCGTGTGATAAGGCCTTTAGGAGTTTAAAATTTAAACTGAAACTTGAAATGGAATAATTAGAAATTAATTTTTTAAATGTGAATATATATAAAATACAGTTAGTAACATTTTCACAAGAATCGATTAATTACATAATCTGCAACATGCATAATAAAAGAATCGAGTTTTAAATACAAATTATTTCAAAGAATAGTTGTGGTACCTGAATTCTGATCGCATTCATTTACTGAAGTATTATTTTTGCATCACGTGTATCAGCGGAAATGGAAGATTTATAAGTTGTGATTTTAAAAAGATTATCCTCGCCGACTCACAGTATTTCCGCGCTTTTTTTATGGTGGATATTTTTACATATGTTTTTCCGAGTTGGCAACCGGAAATTGATTGTTAAATTAATGTTTGCTTTTTTTCGCTGTTGCGTTTTGTAAGAGTCGATGTTATACAAAATGATTTAACTAGCTTAATTCTGTCATATGCATTGCATAACATCAAATATCTCTACAAAGTATTTGCAATGATGAAATTGACATTGAATATAAATTGACTGATAAATTGAATATTTTTTTTGGGGGGGGGGGGATCAACTTTCCAAGGAATATTATCTTTGGTTAAAATTATGGTACGATCGTATTAGCTAGACTCCCTGCTTGGGAGTCTAGCTCTTGGAGTTTCAAAAATCGCAAACCACGAACCTGCGCCATGTTTTTTCGGAAGAGAACCGGAATAAAAGAAAAACGGCGTTGCCGGTTCTTGGCGCATTATCGCCAATTGGCAAATAAGGGGTTCCAACTACGACTCACCCAAAATTATTTCTTTTTCTTATTTCATAACTTCTTACTTTTCCACATTTTAATGAAATTTTTTGTACAATCATAACCATGTTTACGATTCAGAATTTTTCTGCGATATCAAAATGCTACGCTGCGACATTTCGTTATTTCGCGGAAAGTAAACGCAATGTTTACGATACCTTGAAGTCGTTATAAGGACACCATTTTCTTTATTATTTAACTTATGTTTAGAGCTTTTAGAAAATAACACATACCGGGGTGATTACTAAACATAATATTGAGTGGTCTCATATATGAATATAAAGAAGAAAAAAATCCACAGTGTATAATATAGGAATCAAGTTGATATTGCTGTAATTATACCGTAATTATATAAAGTTAAGAATCACAAATTTATAAAAGAAATTTCTTGTGGTTTTAAAAGTTGTGAACAACTATTTATGCACTAATGACTTAAGATAAAAAAATGCCATTGAAAAACATTTAATCTATGTCTGTGCGAAATAAATTATACTTCATGGAAAATTAAGACCCAATGAACTTGACCTCCTTAGAATTTTATAAATAACGCATTGTGATAAAGAATTGCGTAATATTGCTCGTAAACAACTTTTGTAATAGTCATGTGGGAAGATAAATATTATTAATTACGGTGCACTTAAGATTTACTTATATGGTAATAGTAGAATAAATATTGTTTTTTCTTCTTAAAGACTGAATATATGGATATTACAGCAAATTTTTAAAGCTGTCAATTGAATTATAGCACATGTTTCGTGACGCTGTAAAAACCTATGTCATAATAGAAAGATGCCCAAACAATTCATCTTCATTACAATATCTTTTACCGCAAATATTTTCATTATGCTCTACAAAACTCTGTCATGCTAAGATATTGCCATTCATTGAATATTCAATAGTCATTTATAAAATTGTGTAAAAAATTAATTAAAAAAATATTCCCACCCAAAATTATAGGATTCAAAATGAAACAGTTTGGTTACGTTTGTAAAAAAAATTGTGCAACATTATCACATATTATATAATATTCAAAGTCATTATTATGGTGATATTCTCTTAATAGAAAATTTACTTAACCTAATATTTTCCAAACCCTAGTAGCACAAAAATATTGTACAATATTGTATGACATTAATCAATATTCGCAATATTGTTTAATATTGTGGAATATTGTTTAATATCATATAATACCGCACAATTTTGTACAATATTGAGTAGCATGCTGTGTTACCCAGGTAGCAGAGCCTGTAGAACTATATTGTACAATA